>JAGGAS010037792.1:0-10711 GCA_017657355.1 Termitomyces sp. K1Ac | reverse complement strand
AGGAGCATGCGAGGCTCGAGCCTCACCAAGAATGCAGAGGATGACATGGTACAAAAGACAGAGGTGCCAGTGCCATTACGCTTATGCAAGACTGTTTGTGGAGGATGTGTGGGTTTGCCACTCGCAAAGGCACAGTTACTAGATATACTTCTCCACCGTTGTAGAGGCGCTCTCCACGATCCAAGGAGAGATCAAGGAACTCAGCGTCGCTGCAGGGGGAAAGTACAGGTGCGCGTATTTACTCCCCATGTTCATTGTCCATCATTGACTTGCCACGCTTAGAAAGTCCCATGACCACTGAGGTGCCTTTGAATTAGCGACACAATTTCGTTTTATGTCTTTTCCTTTAGTCTCTTGCCATCTCAGGGCCACGTGCAGCGCACACCTGGTTTCCCTAAGCCCTTACTCACGATCTGTCTAGTGCAAGTGATTTCTCTCAGCACACAAACTGCAAAATTGATGCATGTCCACGCCGATGCCAACACCTACAACGAACATCAAACATTCCAAGCTCATCCTCACGTGTGTTGTAGCCCGTACACATGGCAACACCCAACGGCTGTCATCATCATCTTTGGGCCAGGTGTGTTCCTCTCATCTCCAAATTCCACTAACACCAAGCCACATGAATTGGCCGTGTTGATCAACAAGCTTCACAAACATGATGACTTGGGCTGATTTCATTCCTCATCCCTCCATCGTTCCGTTCATCATCTTCTCGTGCAATATGTACAGAGGCCGTACCGGCAGGGAGGTCTTTCCATACTACTAATTCAAGATGGATGATGACTTGAGCTGATTTTATCTCATTGGTCCATTGTTTTGTTCATTTTCTTCTCGCGCTGTACCAGCAGGGGCAGGGAGGTCTTTCCTTACTAATGAAACATAGATGATAATTGTATCTCATCTTCTACTCATGGCAGTACTTTCAGGATGCACTGCATTGATCAGAAGGTCTTCCCATGCTAAACATTACAGTGATATCAAAAGACGAACATGATCAGGTGGATCTCTTCTCACCTTAGGTTTCAATAGCTTTCCATCACAACAGAAATCACAAACTGATGTCCAATATCACAGATGGAAGATAGAAGCAGCTTAGTCAGTATAAATATCGGATTGTCTGGCATGGACTCAGGAAAACCACTTGACCCTGTCAATCTTTGCTTGTGATCACTCAGAAATGTTGAACAACGATGAACGGTCCTATTTAATTTCTGGAGGTTGGGTTCTACTGTGGAACACAGCTGGCTTGGCAGCATCAGCTCTTTGTTATGGTGGGCCATTCTATAAATTCTCTATAAATACACAACTTCTGATCATTACTACTACTACATCACTTCTGTAGGCATTGGCAGTGGTCTATTCATGATCCGCTTATTCACCTTCTTGTATGTATATTCAATCATTTTGGTGGGCTATTGGCAGTCTTTGTTGGCTAATTCACTTGACAGAAAAAATGATCAAAAGACACGTGCAGCATGGATCATGTTCAGTGCAGCATCTGTCACCTTCTTGCTTGTTACGCTGTACTTTGCTCTTTTTTTCCTGATGATCGAAGATGCTACATATCAAGGAATGATTGGAAATATATCAAATTCAGCAAATTTTGACACTCTAGAGGAATCCAACCAGCTGAATGAACGGATATGGAAGACCATCTCAGTATTTGCTTTGCAGCTAATGGTAAAGATCTCACCTTGCCAAACTGATCTAAACTGACTCCTAGATTATATTAGCTTATTATAAATGATATGACTATAGTTTGGAGAGCATGGGTCATAAACTATGATCAGCAATGGCTTAGAATTAGCCCATTGGTGCTACTACTGGCAATGTCAGGTAACTTTACCACTGTTAAAGTTACTCATTTTTGAGGTCTCATGTCATCATGAAAGCTTTGTCATTTGTTTATTTAGGGCGGTTCTTCCTTGATCCCATATCATACACCTCTTCAGATACAAACTCAATCAGAATTCTTCATCTCCAAGATGCTTCTCTTTATCTTTCACTTGCCACAAATGTCTTGTCAACATCCTTAGTGTACTATACGTTATGGTATGTCAAGTTGCTGAAATAAAGAGTTCTTACCAAATATCTTCTACAGGAAACATTGTACCTTTCTACGGAACTCTGGAAGTAACAGACCCTGGTCTTTTGCACAAAAGATGCTACTTGTCATCATTGAATCTGGCCTTGTGTTATTTATTGTGCAGGTATGTCCATCATTTAGATGTCAAAGTTTCTATTCATTGTAACAATTCTATTCTATCAAGTTGTTTTATGTAGTTGCTGATGCAATCTTATCACCTCTATCCAGCACTACTTCCTTCACTTTCAAAGTACTGGGTGAAGCTGCTGTCCAGATGATAGTGAGTCTGAAGTTGCCTTAGACAATTCCTTCAATGCTAAGGTGTACTAGGCAATGTATCCAAGTGCTGTGTTGCTGCTGATTCAAAAGAAAAAGTCTTTTCATGAGTTAGAAATGGATCAGGTATGGGCTGTTGCAGAGCATGGTATTTCTGAGATTTAAGAGGCATCTAAATCAGTTATGGTTTTGTCATCTTGTACTATGTTCATCTTGTACTATGTTTTTGTCTTTACTGGACACTGCCAGCTAAACAATTCTTGTGGAATGTTCAACTTGTTGAAACAAATTTGATGACTCCATACTGCACATAAGCACTTCACCTGAAGGAGTGCCTTCAGATCCTTGTATTGGTGATAAGGTTGCCAGCAATTCTTAATATAGTGGCCAACTTTGTACTCAATGCATCAGAATTCCTGTGTTTCCTCAGGTGTTTCCACACTTACTTTGTTTCTTTCTGCCCACTCTTCTCCCGTTTCTGGCATGGTTCCCTTACTGGCCCAAAAATTGAAAATATCAGTCAAAATTTTGTTCTTCAATATTAGTGTTTTCAAGTCCAGTCTAATCTGTTCTTTTGATCTAAAAATGAGGCAACCAGACTGCAACCAGTCCATACAAGTTCAAAATATACTTAGGACCGGACCAAGACTGCAAAAGACCGGCAACCGATTGCTGTAAAGCAGTCCCCAACTGGTCTTTCAACAGTTGCAACTGGTTTTTTTGCCTATTGATATTGGTATAGGAATCATGCCAGAAGGTATACCTATACAAATGAGCCTAGGAACATCCAAATCAGACAAGAAATGACCAAGATATGGTCAAAATATGTAGATGTATGCACAACAAGCATATTTTTTGGAGGGCACTTTTGATCCAAAACCACCATCTGCTCACCATGGGAAACCAAGTTCAACTTGAGCTTGGGGAACAGTCAGACAGAGGGAGTAGGGATTGGAAGTAGATACAGCCTATTCTACACTCTGTACTATCTACTACGTGTTACAGAACCCAGACATGCCAGCAAATGACGTTGGAATGGCAGCAAAAACAAGTGCACCAGCTATGTACAAAGAAACCTGGCTTGGGAATGGCCATGCACAGCACAACCAGCGAGCAGGCAAAGCAGACACAGGACATGACTGTAAACAGCATCAGTGAGGCAAAGGAATGGCTCAATGCGAATGGACACCTGGACAGAGTTAGCAACAGAGTAAAAATTGACACATTGAAAAACATACTGCTACAGTTGTTGAGAAAGGCAGACACACCAGTGGGAGTAAGAGATGGGATGAGGGCCGTGGCATTTGGGATGGAGGAGGTGATAGGGGGGGAGACCAAGAAAATGGTGGTGGAGGCAATGAGGAAGGCAATGGAAGAGTGTAGGGAGGTGCTGGAGAATCTAGCAGAGGCGTCAATGACATTGTTGAAAGGCATGGCGAAGCAAGCAAAGGAGTCTCTGAGCAGGCAGGAGGAGGGGCAGATACTGGAGTCAAGATGGGAGCACAAAAATGGGATGGAAGACAGGGACGGACCACAACAACAAGTTACAAGGGGAGAAAACAGATTGTTTGCAGACGTGGTAAGGAGAGCAAAAGAGGAGGACGTCATGGACAGGGCAAGGAATAGGACAAGGCAAGTCATCATCAACAACTTGCAAGGGTGAGAGGGATGGAAAGGACTCACAGAGAAGGAGCTAATTGAGAAGGCCAAAATTGCAAAGGATATGATGGGGGTCCAAGGTTTAGACAGTCCAACGGTCAAATTTGTGACGGCATGCAAGCTGAGAAATGGAGGGGTGTTATACAAATTGAGCACCATTGACGTGGCAATATAGCTTGCAAAGCCAGAGGTGAGATCAGTCTTTCTCAAGAAATTCAGGGCAGGGGCATCCATCAAGGATAGGGTCCACAAGGTGTTTGTGGAATTTGTGCCAGTGATGCTAGGAGACGCGGTGCTGGACACATTGCGGGACATAGAAAGGGGAAACGGTCTACACCTGGGTAAGTTTGTATCCACAAGATGGGTAAGACCTCCACAGGCTAGGCACAGGAACCAGAAGGTTGCCTACCTGGTCATTGCGTATGCAACAGTAAATGGGGCAAACCACATCATACGCCAGGGCTTGGCCATAGAAGGGAAAAGGGTACTCACAAGGAAGTTAGACCATGAGCCTAGGCAATGCCTCAAATGTCAGAGGTATGGAAAAGGACACCTGGCTAATGAGTGCAAACAGGAAAAGGACACCTGTGCAATATGCGCAAAGGAACACAAAATGAAAGACTGCAAAGAGACAGAACCTACCAAGTTTGCATGCATAAATTGCAAGGCATAGGGAATCCAACACAACCACCTGTCATTGGCAAGATTGTGCGCAGCATTTATCAAAGCCAAAACAACCCGGGGAATGGGACACCAGGAGAGATCAACAGGGGGAGCACTGGGAGGGATAACAATAAGGGAAGTAGGACAAGGGCAACCTAGTAGGGGAAATGAAGGGACAGGGAGGGGGAACAAGGCCAGAGGCAATAAGTGAAAGAGAGGATGAGGGTAATGAGGACAGCCGCACTTCAAAAGGTATGCAAACCACATTGGACAAGTACAGAGAAGTGGGAGGACCACCACATGCCAGAAGGAGGCAGAGAGAATTCAACTGGGACAAGGAGGTTAATGCTCTTATAGGTTTGCTGGAGGCAATGAAGGAGAGAGCTAAGCAGCCTAGCCAACAATCATTCCAATGAGTCAGGGGACAGAGGAGATGAGGAGAGGAGAAGACAGGGTGCAGAGGGAACTAAAGATCTGGCAACTGAACATGAACAAATCACTCAACGCCCAATATGCAGCACTGTTTGCTCTGAGTGAAGATATTTGTTTGCATCCAGGAGCCATATTTCAACTTCAACAAAGAATCAAGGGTGACACAACTCTGGAGACCGGTATATCTGAAGAGGCATGATGAGAAGGAGGTCAGCAGAATGAGGGCGCTGATGTTGGTGAGCAGAAGGATTGCAGCAAACACTTGGAAGAGGATAGAGATTGGAAGCACCAATGTGGTGAGTGTGTGCATCAAGATGAAGGAACAAACAGTGAGAATTTTCAACGTGTACAATGACAGAGGACACTTCAGGAGCACACAAGCGCTGGACAGCTACCTAAGGAGCAAAGAGGGACAGCAACAACGGGGAAGAAATGGTGCAGACATGTGGGTCGGGGACTTCAACTGACACCAGGAGAGAAGAGGTGGTGAGGTGGTTTGAGAGGAAGTTAGAGGGGAGGAGGACAGTGATCACCTTTGACAACTACACATCACGCACAATACCAGTGGAAAGTGGACTTGACCAAGGGTGCAACACATTGGGGCTCTGTTATAACTTCTACAATGCAGGACAAATTGAAGAAGCAAGGGAGAAGGAGGGAGAACTTGCAGAATCATTTGCAGATGATGCGTACATGGCAGCGGAAGGGAAGGATATAGAGGAGGCAGCTAAGAGGATGGAAGACATGATGAGGAGAAGAGCAGGGGCAAGCAAGTGGGCAACAACACACCATTCACTATATGAGATGAAGAAGTTTGTGGGGATGGATTTCATGAGAAGGCAGGAGAAGGATAGGTGGAGGAGAAATAGGACAAAGCCAGCAACAAGGCCATTGATCATGCTAGATGATACAAGAATCAAGTTTGCTACATCACACAAGTTTCTGGGAGTCATCCTTGACCAGGAGCTCCAATTCAGAGAACACATGGCATATGTGCAAGGGAAGGAAACAGTGGTGGCTATGCAGGCAAGGTGGATGGCTAAAACTAATGGTGGAGTCAAGGGCAATATAAAGCAGTTGTGGTCCCAAGCATGATGTACATGGCGGATGTGTGGTGCACCTTGGATCTTGAGGTCAAAGAAGACAGTGAAGGGGTCAAGGACCTTCATAGAAAAGCTGGGGAGAGTGCAGAGGATGAGTGCCCTGCAGACACTAGGTACCCTGAGGACATCACCAACAGACATGTTGAATGCACATGCAGGACTAATGCCCATAACCATGAGAATCAAGAGGATCTGCATTACAGCAGCTGCACACATAGCGTTAATGCTGGAGACACACACCCGCTGTATAAACCAGCAAAAAAAAGCAGCTAGGTTTGTCAAGAGGCATAGGGCACCATTGCACTACATCATCAAGGCACTAGGAGAGCACCCAGACAACATGGAAACAATTGCAATTATACAACATCCACCAGAGTGGGAGTGTCCAGTGAAGGTGACAATAGATGGGTCAGTGGAGGAGGCAGAAGAGAGGGAGAGGAGCAATCAGGCAGAGATAAGGGTCTATTCAGACAGGTCAGGACATGGAGAGAAGATAGGGGTGGCAGCAGTCCTATATCGGAGGTTCAAGAGGGGGTTCAAGGTGATGAGGAAGTGTTTAAGTTTAGACAAGAGGCACACAGTTTTTGAAGAGGAATGTGTTGGGCAGATGTTGGGGTTGGAATTATTAAGGAGGGAGGTGAAGGAGAGAGGGAGAATAAGAGATGCAACAATAGGGATGGATAACCAGGCAGAGATGAGGGCATTGGAGGTGGCAGAGGGAGGAACGGCAAGGTACCTGGTGGACAAGGTCTTGGAGAGGATCCAACGAGTCAGGAAGATCAATGCACACATGGGAATTGAGGTGTACTGGATGCCTGGACATAAAGGCGTTGGAATGCAACAATAGGGATGGATAACCAGACAAGAATTAGGGCATTGGAGGCGGCAGGGGGAGGAACGGCAAGGTACCTGGTGGACAAGGTCTTAGAGAGGATCCAACAGGTCAGGAAGATCAATGTGCACATGGAAATTGAGGTGTACTGGATGCCTGGACATGAAGGCATCTCAGGCAACAAGAGAGCAGACAAAGAAGCAAATAAGGCAGCTGAAGAGGACAAGACAGAGACCAAAGAACTGGGCATCCTGAGGAAACCTGTGAAAGCGTCCAAGGCAGCAATACTGGCACCACACAAAAAGAAATGGTGGCAGGAGACAGAGCAGCAAATACAACAGTCACCTAGGTTTGAGAGGCTCTGAGCCATTGACCCAGCAGCGCCAAAGATGAAAGACATTATCCAGATTACAGACGACCTGCCAAGGAGACATGCAGCCATCCTATTCCAGCTCCACACAGGCCACTGCCCTCTCAACCACTATTTGCACTGATTCAACAGGAAGGACTCACCAGAGTGCAGCGCATGCCACCAAGCACCGGAAACAGTCAGACACTACATCTGGAATGCCATGCACAGAAAAGACACCATGAAAAAATGTGCAAAGTCACCAGCACAGGTCTAGATGCACTCAGAAAGCTACTCAGTGACATAAACACAGTTAGAGTCCTATTCCAGGAGAGACTCTACAGAGACCTGTACTTAGCCTTAGCTGAGCCCAGTAGGGAGAACAGAAAGCTGAAGAAGAAGAGACAAAATGCCAGGAAATGAAGACTACTAACTGCTTCTAATTAGTTTACTATACTGCCTCCAAGAGGTATAATACAGTAACCAGCCCAAATCCAGGCACAACCATCATCATTACAGACAGGATACAGTATAACATAGGGATAGCATATAGAAGTATATACACAGTAGAACCCAGCATAGGGCAAGGCCTCAACAGGTATAGGATAAAATCAAATCAAATCAAATCAAAGCATATTTTGACTATATCTCAATCATTTCTGCACCAGATTAGACAATCTCAGGCTCATTTTGGAGCTCTTGAGTAACACTACTAATCTGCCATATGTGCACAGCCACAAAGACCAGTTGCAACTAGTTTTTTACTGGTCCATCTAAAAATCAGATTTTGCACAACTGGCAACTGGACTGATTTGGATTTGGAAGAACTACAACCAATGGTCCAGTCTTCTTTGGTCTGGTTACGGTTGTGGTCCAGTATTTTTCCAGTCTTGGCAACCAGACTTTGAAACACTATTCAATATGGTGATTCTTGCATGAGGAGAGGTTCCCGCTGCTGGATTTCCTTGTATGGTTTAAAAACTGCCCTTTCTTTAGGAGTGACCCCAGTTTCCATAGTAAATTTCCATCCAACTCAAACAATTGTCTGCAGTGAGTTTCTGTTCTCCTTGCCCATTCTAGATGATATCCATTTTCTGTCCATCAGTGATATCAGTGAGCAGATCACTGATTATCCATTGTCATCAATTATTGATAATCCTGATTGTACATGATCTCCTGATATGGCAATATCCCCCAGATTCCATGACTCAGGGTCATGTCATGTATAAATAACTATACTGACATTACAACCTACCTCTATTTCCCCCCATCTTCACCACTCCATTATGTGCAAAGGTGCAGTTACTCTACTTTTCTACTGCTGCAGAGGTGCTCTCTACTATCCAAGACAAGATTGAGGAACTCAGCATTGCTGCAGAGGGAGAGTACAGGTGTGTATACCCCCCACATGTTCATTGTCCATTATTCACATGCCATGCTTAGAAAGTCCTGCAACCATTGAGGTGCCCTTAAATTAGAAATTTGTTCTTATGTCTTTCTTTTTCCTTTACTTACTATGTCTTGTTACTCTGGTATGATAGAAATGCGTATATGACATGTCACTTGCCATCTTATCTTATCTTGCTGCCACATGCAGATGTCACTGAAAGTACTTACTGACCATTGAGCATCAGCATTGCTGAGTGGCCCACACCTACTGAGCACATCAAACACATGATCCTCACATTTGTTGTAGCCTGGCAAACACATGCTCTGGAAACATTGGCGGCTGTCATCTTTGGGCCAGGTGCATTCCTCTTGTCCCACCCTTCCATAAATCCCACCACTACTGAGCCCTGTTATCTGCTGATGCCAACACAAACAGCAGAGACACACTGAAGATGGGGTCATATCAAGCTCAAGCTCAGACCTCACATTCAACAAGTCAAGTACTTTTTTTTTTAATCAATTTACATGCACAGGGTGCTTGGTGCCCATCTTGCATGGTACTATGGACAGTGTACTACATCTATAAGAGCCACAAAATACCACACCCCCACCTATGCGGAGAATGAGTGGGTCAGCGCTTCCCAACGCTGTTTTAGGATGTGCTCCTCTAGTAGACCCTGAGAAGTGAGGTAGATCATTGGTGATGGTGGGGAGGAAGTTACAATGAGTGCTCACAGGGCAAGCAAAGGTTGGGACAAGCAACGGGGCTGGTGTCCCTACCAAGAGAGAAAGTAAGGAGTATGCTGGGTGCCATTATTAAGAGATCCTGTATAGATTAGTATGAATAGAAGTTATTAGTGAGGCGGATGTGTAGTGTGCTGGCCTCCAGGGTGAGTGGGTTGGGGTACTTGTTGGGTGTGTGCTGGGTTTGGGTTGTGCTGGAATTGGGGAGGGCTTGCTGAGGCAGGTTGGCAGTGTATTGGAATTGTTTTGTGGCATTGACATATCTGAGGAGGTGAGTCAGTGCAGATGGAGAGTTGAGGATGTGCAAAAGAGACTTAACTCTGTGTTTGAGCAGCCATAGTAGGTGGACATGATGTTCAAAGCACTATTGTGGGAATTCAAACATAAAGTGGTTGACTGTTTTGATGGTGAGACCAAGGCAGTGGGGGCATGTCAGCAATTCTGCTCTACATATGTAGAAGAAATGCTGGTTGAGTGGGAGGTGGCCTGTGCAGAGTTGCATCATGATGGCTGAATGTCTGCGGTCAAGGGACTTGACAAGTTTCAGGTAATTCTTGGTTGGGAGTGTTTTGTCAATTTTGTGAGCTGCGTGGAATTGGGAGGACTTCTTCCAGCGTCTTTTCCATATCACCTAGATAGCCATAAGGTTGGCTTGACAGACTGCTGGGATGCTGAGTGGTAGGCAACCTTTTCTTAAGTAGGCCAGGAGTTTGTTAGTTGGGGAGGATAGGCCTTGGGCAGCCTTCTTGGCTAGTGCATCTGCTTGTTTGTTCATGGCAAATTCCATGTGTCCTGGAGACCAATGGACTTGGAGTTTGATGACCTTGCATGTTCTGGGGCACCACCCTGTTGAGTTGTCTGACCGTTGTTGTTGTGGGGCTCTTTGAAGTCGGTCTTGTTTCTTGTGGAGAGATTCAGCTGCTGTGTGGGCAAGGTCAAGGAGATAGTAGGCTGGGTGGGGGTGTTGATTGCTTAAAGCATGAATGGCGGCTTGGCTGTTGGAGCCAATGATGGTCATGTATGGACCATTGTGCATGGACCATCTGGACATGTGACTTTGGGCAAACTTACAACATGTTGATTGAGGACAGTTAAAATTTCAGTTAGAGGGAGAGATGATGAGCCTAGGCTCTGGCTATGCACGGAAACATGCAGATTTGACCTAGTATCAC
>JAGGAS010037790.1:0-10775 GCA_017657355.1 Termitomyces sp. K1Ac | reverse complement strand
GGATCTCCCTCTGCCAGGTGTGTAGTTATGCATGTATGTATCTGTACAGTACTCAATAGACTTTGGATCTCCCTCTGGCAGTTGTGTGATTGTGCTACAGCCTCCAGAGGTTGCCCTTACAGTGGGCCATAATCAATCAGTGTAACAAAGAGCATTTAGCACATCATGTACAGGTTACACTCAGGTTGACAGTCAACACAAAAGCAATGTTTGATGTGCAGATCAAGGTGGGTTGTAATCCTTAGTCAAACGCAAGTTTCTAGCTAAATGTTGGCAGCTGTACAGTGTTTGCATTTGCTAATGTTGGACTTGCTAATGATTTTGCTTTGAGCATCAGTAATAATGTTCTTATGACTCTCCAAGTAATACCTCAAAGAATATCTTCAAAATTATATCTGATTTCCACTTGGCATGCATGATAATCAAGGACTATAATGTCATCTCAGCTTAGGAGCCATATTCCAATTTTGGTCAAATGCTAATATATTGTTACTACAAAGATGCATACATAAGAGCTTCAAGCTTGAAGTCCAGGTTGCATATCAGGCAACATAAGAGAACTAATATATTTTACCTCACAAATTTTGTTACTCCTCTTAGTTAGACATACTTTGTCAAGTATGAGACCAGCCATTTTGCTGATGTAATGGAAGCAATAGTCTCAGACAGAGACCACCTTGTTGTCACCAAAGTTTGGAGGGAGCTGAACAAACTTACCAGTGTCAAGTTAAAGATGTCAACCTCTTATCACTCGGAGATGGATGGGGGGAGCAAGAGGACCAACAAGACAGTGGTACAAGCTATCCAATACCATGTTGATTGCAATCAGAAGGGCTGGAAGAAGACACTCCCCTGCATGCAGTTTGCAATCATGAACACAGTCAATGCTTCAACAGGATTCTCACCCTTCCAGCTGAAGACCAGAAGAACCCCAAAGGTCATACCACCCATTGTGCTGCTGCCAGAGGACACATCAGCAGAAACGGTCACAGCTCATGACATAATAGCCAAACTGGAGGCAGACATCAAGGAAGCCCAGGACAACCTATTGGCAGCAAAGATATGGCAAGCTTACCATGCCAACAAACACAGAGCTCAAGAAGATGTCTACAAGGAGGGAGATCTAGTCATGTTATCTATGAAGCATTGTCAACAAGACTACAAGAGAAAGGGAACAAAAAAGGTGGCCAAGTTCATGCTTAGGAGCAATGGGCCATACAAGGTAATTGCAACCTTTCCAGAGCACTCTGAATATACGCTCCAACTGCCAAACTTGACATGCTTGTTCCCGGGTTTCCATGCCAGCCTGTTGAAACACCATATATCCAACGACCCCTCTCTTTTCCCAGATTGGGAATATACACACCCCAGACCAATCATAACCAAAGACAGTGCTCAGGATCAATATCTTATTGAGAAAATAGTGAATGATCAATGGTGAGGTCATGGTTGACAATACTATTGTTGGTTGGGAGTTTCAAAATTTTGACCATTTCATGAATTGAAAAACATCAACAATACTTTTGGCCAATCGGACTTCTGTAGTCGGTGCGATAACTTTCAAACAATATACTACTCCACCCAATTTAGGAATGGTGGATATCTTGTTGTGTCGGAACGATGTCGGTCAAACATGTCCCAAAAGTTGAGAGTTTCAAAACTTTTGTCACATATCGTAACGCTGACTCATATGGCTAATTTCAACCCTGCTCCGGCAAGTCAAGGGCACTGCTTCCGAGTCAGTCATTGCAATTTACATGCTGGGCGGACTTTGAAATTCAATCACTATCAAATCACCCATCGTCATGCTCAAACACACTTTCCCTCATATCTTGCGCCTGACAACACAGTATGCTCTAAAATTACAAAGATAACTCCTCTTACACATCTATAAGATTCTTGGAAAGTCTGGTACTGTGTTGTTCACTGATCATTGAAGCCACGGCTGTTCCAGTCAGCTTTACTCCATTTTCTGGCCTCATTGACTATATTGCAACTCAGGTAGAGACAAATCCCTTCATTTTTTTGGTAAACTATATTATACTAGTATATATCCAATACACTACCCAAAGGATCAGTGACTCCACTTCCGCGATCTCTTTATTCTGTATTTTGAAACTCCCAACCGTTTTGAAATCCATAACCAGTGATAGTATCTTGTGCAATGAGTGGGCCACAGGCCAGACCATGATGAGTGGTTACCAGGTTTGTAGGTACAGAATTGCAAGGCCCTGGACAGATGGGAGGCAGAGAACAGAACTAAGGTCTGAGAGAGAGGGCAAGTTTTTGGAGGGGGGAAGAGTGTAAGGATGCTGCAGCATCTTATGACAGATTGAGATAACAACAATGAGATGGGAATGTTGAATGTGAGTGCCACAAGTCATGTGACACAGCACTTAGAAATTTGGAGGTCACCTTTGTTGCTCTTTAGTTAACCCACAAGCAACAAAGGTGAGCACAGAGTAATCTGGATGTATTAGTTTAGTTAACTCACAAGCAACAAAGATACTGTTGTCCTGTCTGGTTGATTTGCAGTGAGGCTACCCACACAACAGCCTTTCAGTCTTGAGCTTGAACCGACCAAATGATTACTTACAAGCTAAATGCCTATTGTGCTTTGGTTCAAATCTGTATCATAGACAAGATTTTAAGTATGTGATGAAAATATCCATCTAAGAAGCTTAATCTACCAGTTTGGAACTTTAGGGCTGATGTCATTGTTTGCATTGATGCAAATTTCACACAGAAAAGGTGCAAAAATCCAAAAGGAGGAGGCAGAGGCCCAACTGACATCCATCTAGAAAGTGTTTTTCTTTCAGAAGAGCAAATCAGAGCCATTAAGGCAGTGGTAAATACTCAGCCTCCAGAACATATAACTACACATTCTTCTCATAGAGAGGATGGTTTTGAAGGATCTATGCATGTTCCATTCTCAGTCCTCAATAGCTGTCATGACTCATTTACTTCAGCTGATAGTAAAAGAGTCAAAGCAAGCACTCATTTTTTCTTGGATACTGGACTTATGGCTTTGTTATGCTGTCATGACATTGTACTTTGGCTGGCAAATATGACTTCTCCTGGAGAGTGACAGCATTATGCCCTGACTCTGATAAAGCAACTCTGTAGTCATATACCTTCAGATATGACTATTGGTATTTTATATAACATTGGATGTCAAGTGGAATGAAGCTGTGTTAAATGGAAGTTTTTAGATGAAAACATTATCAGAAGAATCACCTGGGCTATCTCTGTATTCCATGCATTTGGTCATCAATGGGGATGTCAACTTATTTATCATCCACAAAAATGTGAAGGCTTTGGGTTATCAGATGGAGAAGGATGTGAAAGATTCTGGAGTCAGATCAAGTTGCTTATCCCATCTTTGCATGTATCAGGCTACTTTTCAAGACTTTTTTCTGTTGATTGAGAAGTTGAATTTCTCAATGAGAGTGCATTGGTTAACTTGGGACAATGGTTACAATGTAAATGGCAAAGATGTCAAGAGAAAAAAGCAATTGCTTTACAAACCTTGGGAGAAATTGATATATCTTGTGAGCAACTGGAAGCAGAATGAAAAGCTCAAGTTCATGCTCAAACACAGCCTCTTAAAAAGCAGTCTAAGCAAGCAGGGAATAAAGCCTTGGCTTGGAAGATATTATGACTTTGTTGGAGACTAGGAAGTTTTTTCAAAATTCAATTAGAAACTTAAATTTGTTGCTGAGCTCTGAGGAAGAAGATATATTATATTCAGACTTACAAGAAGAGCAAACAACTATTGAGGCAAATTTAGAGAAAGTATCAAATAAGATCAAGGCTAAAAGGACTGTATTGGGAGTTGATGGAAGAGCAAATCTGAAGCAATTAAGTTGAAAATGAATGCAGCAGCTGTAAAGAGTAGAATTGGTGCACAATTACAAGACTGCAAATTTGAACTAGACCATCTGGAAAGAGCATATTGTCAAACAATTTCAAATGAAGTAAAACTACACAATCATATCAAACAGTCTGTCAAGCATCATGAACCAAGTATAATGAACTTGGTTACCAAGTACACCAATAGACAAACCTAACAATCAATGATATACTAAAAAGTGTAATATACTTTGCAAATGAGTATCTTACTTGCTGATATATTGACTTCTCTCTTGGAGGAGAAGTTTAGTATACTGACATGGTCCCCAATTAGAACAATCACTTCACCATTGTTTGGTTTCATGATAGCCTAATCATTGGACATACCATGACCCTGGAATCATGAATTTCATATAAGAATTACATAACAATATCACACCAATTATAGCAAACCAATACAAAAGAGGCAACAATAAATGAAGATATTTAGATGTAAAATAGAGTAGTCTTTAAATAAAACACTGGCTCTTTCACTACCACAATTAGTTAGATGGTACATAAGTATTTTCAACGCATTACTTAAGAATTATAGCATCATGGCAATCACCAGTTCACAATTTTTGGTGACATTGTGACCCCATAAGTGCCCTTGCAAGCAGCCACTGGTCATCTACTGTCATACCATAAGAGGAATTCAAAGTTGGTGAAACCGTTGATTCAAATTGATGGATTCAGTTGTACTTTTTATAAAGTGAATTGAATCAGCTTTGAAAGGATTTTCCCTTTGAATTGATTCAAACGCACCAAAGTTTGAATCCCATCAGTGATGCAGTTCAGGCTTGACACATGAGAGATAGTAGTGATTGTGCAGCATGGTACTGATAACGTGTTATCTTACTTCTCCTGTACTTTTTGCCATGCCATGCATCACTGACCATGAACAAGAAAAGGATGCTATTATCCAGGCCTATCTTGTTCATCTTCTTGCCAAATCTGGCCAACTTATACAAATCTTCCTCAGATTTGGAGTCAGACTCTGATAACATGATCATTGGCTCTCCTACATCTCCCCCTCTGGAAATCTTGCTTGAAGAACTGACAGTGTTGACTTGGGAGGTGATTCAGACATCTGTGGAGTTCTGGGGTAGGTAGAAAACAGGTCAGAGCTCAGCAATCTATAACACAATGAGTACAAGAGTCTCCTCACTTCCTAGACACGTGCAGCGTGTGTCAGCAACATCCGAGGTTATTCAATCTCTGAATCATAATACATTGAATTGATTCAGTCTAGGTACAACGGGTTCAGACATTTTTGAAATGACAAGACAAGTTGGGCTTTTGAATCCGTCAATTTGAATCGATGGTTTCACCAACTTTGAATTCCTCTATAGGTGTCTCACTGGCTAGGACCTTGATACATAAGCTGCTGGTTATCTATAAAGACAAAAGTTGGATAAATTATATGGTGTGCTTTGACAAAATTTCAACAATTTCAAAGTGTCCATTCTTTGCTGCAATGTCAAGTGCAGTAAGTCCAGCATTGTATGCAAATCAGGAATTCAGACCAAAATTTTTAGTTTGTGTATCCTCACCTTTGTTTTTATGTCAGCATTGTGATCTAACAGAAACTTAACAATGTTGGGATATCCCTTCTGTGCTGCAAAATGAAGTGAAGTCTTTCCAGCATCGTCTGAAAGTGAAAAAATCAGCCCAAGAAGTTACATGATCATGTATCCTGACTTTGAACATTCACACTAGCTTTGTGCTTTATTACAAGTCTTGTTCTTTCCAAAGCTTGATAACGTGCTGCAAGGTAAAATGAGGTATCTTGAATAGAGACTGCACAAGTGGAATTCAGACAAAAAAGGTTAATATTGTAGAATCCTCACCTTTACTGCCCATGCCATTGTCATGCTCAAACAAAGCCTTGACAGTGTCCAAGTGTCCATTTTGTGCTGCACCATAAAGTGCAAGTGATTCCTCAAAGGCTGCAAGCATGGATGTGAGGCAAAGAAAATACAGATGTAAAGTCACATTACTAAATGGCAAATCCACCAGAACCTTGAAACGTCGAAAGAATTGTAGATGATTATGATCATTGACATTGTCTGCATTCACCTGTGCACTGCACAGGTCTTCTGGCGATTTATATGGAGCTGATGGTCTTTTTGGTGTCAGTCATCCTCTCATCCATACCATTGACATATAATGGTACATTGACAGAAGTATACAATGGATCCAGTGCACCATCAACATCATCAATGCAGGACTGAGAAACATGAAACCGAGTGGCACATCCAGGACTGATAAGAGGTCAGAGTTCAGAGAATGGATGAAGTGTTGCAAACTAAATACCATTGAAACTCATCTCCTAGTGAGGCATCTTTGCATGTGGAACAACAGTGTGGGCACTGTGTGGTGTCAACTGACAATTTGATTCATTTGATTATATCCATAAAGATGGTTACTTCAGCTTCACTAGCTGGTGCCAAGTCGCAAGATCTTGCTTGAGCAGTCGGCGTCTCCCATCATGTTCTAAAACAAATAAGGAATAATCTCCTTGATTAATGACATTTTTCCTGTGGTGGTTGCTAAAGCAGAATTTGATAAAGCCACTCAAGTCCTGTGTGATAACAGTCAAATTTATCATAACTAAAAGAGAGGAAAATTGATACAGCTGGGGACTTGCAGAAACGCATATCCACTTTTATGGTGTCATTCATTGCATCCACGAGATACACAAGGCCGAAGGTAGGAACCAGGTGGCGAGGAAGTTGTCTTTCTACTTCCAGGTTTAGGCGGATGACACTATACAACTGTAGACCAATGTGAAGTTATTATAGATTGATTTAAAGGAGACACACAGTGAAGTTTGAGGCCATGTCATCTATTTGTTTTTTGTATTCCACGATTGCATTGGCAATCATGGTAGATTTGAAGAAACGCCGTATCCAACCATGATTTTGGCGGAGGAAGTTGTTGATTCCATTCTGAAGATCTGTGAGCCGCCTGGAGAAGTTCTGAGTCAATAAGCATACAGTTGAAAACTGATCAAATATACTCCTGAAATTTGACACAATTACGGACAAATTCTGGCGGTAGGTCTTGTCCATGAGGCCAATCACAAACAGTATCTCGGACAGTCAAGATTATATCTACAAGTTTAGACAAGAGGTTTTTGAAATCGTCGACATTCTTGCATGATTTCTAAAAGGACATTGTATTAGCTTGTCCGGATTCAACCCCAAATATGTGTGTTACAGTGTTTTACCTGAATTTTCTGTAACACTTGAAGCATGGTTTCGGCCGCATCCTTGACATACGGACATGGCAGTGCAGCCAGAGCAAAACGAACGACGTTAAGAGTGTCTATCAGGTTGTCGAGCCAGTTGTTTGAGGGGGTGGTTGACACTGGCTTAAAGACCTTTGACAGGACATTTTGATCGCAATGGCTTTGGTGAGGATCCGGATTCTGATCATAGGACTCGGAGACATTAAAACAACCAATCTATGCGGGCGAGCAATTTCAGAGTAAAATAAGGGAGAGAGGTGGGTCGGAGTTACGCAAAGCTGTGTAACAAGTTTTTGTAGATTCGGCAAGGCCCGCTCGGCGCTCATGTGGAAGGTCAAATTGTACTTACAAACTAGTAGACGGCACTGTGGTAATTGAGCGCTGATTAGGTTACGATCATCATATCCCGTCCATGACTTACGTCTCATGCGCGTGCTTATTCGCTCGCCTCCTGCCCATGATCCAGAGATGATAATCCAACAGAAACCCTATCAGGAATCCTTCTAACCCCGTTGCTTCCGACGTGGTATGTATCCGTTGCTTGTTTTCTAGGCTGTTATTACCTTACGAGAGGTTTGATCCGTATTAGCGTACCAAGGATCTCCTTGGATCAGTCAGCGATGTGAAGTATGTGTACGAATGCTTACAATATCAATTCTTATGATGGCCATACCAGTCCACTCCCCTGAGTCCTACACGTGCTAGCGTTCTCGAAGCTCTCTACTTATGGCCACCTCCGCTTGGATACGACGATAGCATCTTCGTTTAATTTGCTGGACACGGCATGTTTTACCCTGGCGCTCATGACCAAGTTTCATGAGTATAGCTGTTTGCTCGAGAACTTCATTCTAGCCATCTATCTGTCCTGTAGACCATGGTCTGGATCAACAACTCGATGACGATCGTCAGCGGGTCGTTGCATCGACATCAGCGATCGTGAATTGAAACGACTCCGAGTCTGAACAGATAGATATAAACCATGTGCCTTGTAGTTGCTACTACGCGTCTCGCCTAAGTACTTCAAATTCACATATTACAAAACCCATCGACAGAACGCCAATACGAACATCGCATCACTTCTATTCTAACCCACAGATTACCTGGAAATATTAATACACACCCTACACGTCTGGTCCCTACCTACCCCCTGCCCTCCTCGCCTCGACCCACCGCGCGCCAAACAAACCGCTCAACAAGGCGTGCGAGGAGGGAAGGCGGGGTTAGGACGCATGCAGGGGCGACGATATGTATGAACTTGTCGGGGTGACGGAAGAGTGTATTGATTAGAGTTTGGTCTTTGCCTGCAAAATGAAATGGTGCAGGGGAAGGAGGAGTGGCTGTGATGTACCAGTCCATGGAGAGTATGTACTTATGTATAAAGAGATTGATCAATTGATCCAATCGAAAGTTGACACACGTTTTTACCCGACCCTTTTGTGATCAGATGGTTGATTCCAATTTTACGGTAGTATTTCAAAGCCTCGTCCGTCGTTCATCGGATCGACAGCCCCATGATAAAGAGCTAAGGTCACTTTGGGTCATTCAGAAACTTCAATTCTTTCACCACCTTTCAGTTCAGTCAAAACAATTGACTTCCGCATAAGAACTTGCTGTGCACTGGTATCATGACCGAACACGAGCGCATCCCAGAGGTTCATAAAATATTTGTTGACAGCAACATCACCAGTGTGCTGTTATGGGGCGAACACGCCATGAGCCTACATGATATTCCTACCCTTGCAACGGTGAGTAACAACGATGTTCCTTGTGTCCTTGTGTTACTACCAAGGCTTCAACACAGAGAGATGATATTGTTTTGGACGAAGCTGACATCGATCGCGCTGCTGCTGCCCTCCTTCTTAATGGCTACCGAGAACTATCGCTGGCAGAGCCTCCATCCCAATCCGGTTTCTGGTTGGATGGATGGAAATATTTATGGGTTCTGGTCGGAGGTTTCTATATCCTGAAGACTATCCATATGTATTTCGACAAGAACTGCTCTTACTACCACGGACCTATCTCGGATTGGATTCGCTTCCCTCATCATCAATCTTAACGGATTCCTCTACTGGTTTCGATTATCCATCCGCGATCGTTTTGGCTGAAAGCATCGCCGCCATGTACTCCAAATCCTCAGGTCACTTTGCCCTGCTTATGCGTGCTTGGGCAGCGTATTTCTTGCAATATCATGTCTTGAATGAGGAGGAATTGGACGAGTTGGAGGCGAGGCACGCAGAATTCTGGCATGAGCTACGAAAGCTATCACTAGATTAGAAGGTTTGTCTGTTATTCATGAGAACATTGCTCAGATTGATTTGGAACAGTTCAATATCAGGACCGAGTCACCGTTGTGGATGGGCCGTTGCACGTACGGGCCGTACGGCATCTACAGTATAATGATAAATCAGTCCTAAGTTCGCGCGTATACACACTTATTGCACGACATATTGTGTGTACACAATGCATTGTGAGCTCGTTATTGTATGTTCGATTGCTTTCAGCATCCCACGGAGAGGCAGCGACTCGTTTCATCCGTAAGAACAGACAAAGACAAACTAACGCGTCTCACTACATCCACGATTAAGAAACTAACAGCTTCCCCTCCACGTTGTACGTCGTCGCACCCTTGGATTCTTCAAAGACAGTGGATGGGTAGAAGATCTGAGGTTAGGCTTGTCTCGAAGAGCATAATTCGATATTTCGCCTGATGCCCTTCCTTTGAGCTAGCTGACATTGAACACAGAGCCCCCGTCAAGCGGACCGGGATAGGTTAGTTGTGCCTGTCATGACCAGCTGCCAGCACAACCTGAAATACCAGTGACGCCCTCCCCATCTGCAATAAGCAACCTCCAGAATTACTTACGGTCCGTCACGGGCTCATGGACAGACAGCTAACCATTCTTTCCTCCACTTGTCGCAGTGGCTTCCGACCTCCGAGTCGTCGATCCAACAGGCAGTATAGTTCCACGTGTATGACCTTCTTCTTCTTTCCCATTTTAAGTTGTGAATTCGGTGAGTCTCCCAATTCGATCTGGCCTTTTTTTGTCTACCTTTTGGAAGACAATAATCGAAAGAAGTTTGTTGAAAGGGATGGACATTGATTGGCTTGACGTGAAACTGAACGAGGGAGGATGGAAGAGACCACACCTACCAGTTCAACCAACCTTTCCCAAATGACTTGGCATAAAAGCCATCGATCGCTCGAGAACCCAGAAAAATATAGGTTCTACATCATACAACCCGCGAATTACCTGGATCAATACAGGCTCTACGCACCCCCTGCCCTCCTCGCCTCGACCCACCGGGGGCCAAACAGACCCCTCAACATCTCCTCAACATCGACCCTTGTCCCGTCACAGCCTACCCACCCCATCCACCGCGCGCGCGCCCTCTCATAATCAGACGCCAAAAACCACTGGTAGAACCACCAGTCCCCACACAGGAGTGCGCGGGGTCTGAGAAGGGATAGGCGCGCGATAAAGGAAGACGAGGTTAGGACGCGCCCCGGGGCGAGGATACCGACGAATTTGTCGGGATGGCGGAAGATAAGTGTGTTGATCAGAGTTTGGTCTTTGCCTACGAAATGGAATGGTGCAGGGGTAGGAGGTGTTGTTGTGATGTACCAGTCATG
>JAGGAS010037788.1:0-10835 GCA_017657355.1 Termitomyces sp. K1Ac | reverse complement strand
TGTTCGTCCTGATGCACTTCACTTTGCAGCGGACAACGAAGGATAGAATTTGAACCCAAATCTGATCAAGGTCTTGTTGGATGGGGGGTGGGATAGAACAGCCGGAGATATGTCAGGATGGACAGCCATTGACGCCGCCAAAGCCAATGAACATGACGAAATTGCCGAGTATCTGGAGCATTATAGACTGTCAAACTAAAGCCACCACAGGAGTAACTAGGACTTAGAACGCCCTGTTTCTGAGTAGTTTAGCCGTGTCCTTCAACAATGTTGGTTAAAATCTTGTGACAAGATTGGCCTTTCATCATTTCGGTTGGTCTATGAAACGGACAGTAAATATATACAGGGAAAATGTGCTGCAACGTCCTCCATCACCACGCAGCCTTAATTAAATCAGACGCTCTCTCTGCAACGACGTACGTAGCAACCTGGGAGTGCGCAGCAGGAACTAACGGCTGCAAGTATGATTCAATCAGTCTCTCTACACAAGCTCAACTCCACAAGCAAACCCTAACTCACAATAATCGATGAATCAACAACTCGAAGACTCGAAACCTTCTTGACTCTCAAATCCGGATCAACGACACCATAATTTGCCCCCTTGGCCGACATCGACGCCGTACCCACTATATGCGACACGGTGATTGCTGAATTCCGGATGAAGGTGTCTAATTCGTCGTCGGTGACAGCAGTATCGACGAGTTTGATAACGTAGTCTGAGAAAACAGGTGCTTGGGCCAATCGGCGGGCGGCACGGATGGCTTCGCGCATTGCAAAGATGTCGAAGGGGGAGTCGAGGAGGTTGGGGTTAACGATGGGGGGGTCGAAAGGGTTGCTGGAGTTGATTAAGACGCTGCCGCCTGGATATGGATCACTGAGAATCAGTTAATCATTGCTAGAGCTGAATCTAAGACGTACGAGAGAGAGGCGTTACGATTGCTGTGCCGATGACCATGAAGTTTCCTGTAGGCGGTATAGGAAGACGTGTTGCGCCGTTCTATGAAGACAATAAGCGCGCGGAGAGAAAGGGGAGGAAATACACACAGCGATTATGAATTCATAGTGAGCCCCATGTGGTCCAGCCGATGGGTCTTTGAACTGCTTCAATATCGTCGAGTTATCCGGAAGACGCAGCCAGCCGGCAATATTGAATGTCCCGGCAGCATATGGACCCATATGTGTCTCATTCCATTGCCTAGTCTGCTCTTCCATCAAAGTGGCGTTTCGCAAAGCCGTTTCAAACGTATCCGTAGAATTGACAAGCCAGGTATTCGCAACGAACGGATGATCTGTCAGGTTTTGTCCTACTGGCAGTACCGGTCTGGAACACGCGTGTAACACGAGAATGCGTCAAAACTTGTAGATTTGGTCGCTGGGCGAACTTTGGCGCGAGATAGGATGTGGCCGAGCTGCTTCGTACTCCAGTTTTGATAGTGGACTGTGTCCATCCTACATTGGTGAGCGTGAGTGATAGAATAGGGAAAGATGAAAACACGGACCGATGCCGATTTGATTTCCAGAATTCATATCTAGATTGAAAGGGAATTCCGAAAGTTCTGACGTCGCCTGAATGACCCTATGATCAAATGAGTATACAAATCCCGGAAGGCTGACGGCGTTTATGCCGTGGAAGCCATGTACGGATGGGTTGAATTCTCCCGTAGTATTATGGTGGTCGGCGGGTGCAGTCCACCTTTCGTTCTTATGACACGTTTAGAATAGATATGATCGCGCTTCAGGTTAAGAAGGACGCACTTTACGGAGATAAGGCTGGATATTGTTCCATGACCACCCGCTATCTCTGGTCAACTTTGCATACCGATCGTAGTCGTCGGAAGAACCACGTGTATATGCAAGGCCATCTTAGGGAGGCAACATATTAGATACATGCATATCACTTTCAGTGCACAAAGTACATACTCATCGAGCTGGTACCGCCAAGGATGTGGCCTTGCGGGTAGCCCATAGACCGCCCACCTAGGCCCGTCATCGGCGTAGTTGTGTAATTCCAGTCTGCAGCGGTATTGAAAAGACGACTGTTGAAGAAGGGCACCTCTGAGTTGAAAACACCGACATTGCTTCGTAGAAATCATATGAGCTCGCAAGGTCTTATGGTATAATATTGAATGAACTTACGTTCCGCCGGCTTCAATAACTAGCACAGAGTGACTGGGATTTTCCGTCAAGCGATTTGCGACAACAAGACCAGCAGTTCCACCTGATAACATTTTGCTAGCTCAGTGCTGCCGTAACATACTGTATGCAATTATGCATGCAACACATTACCTCCGACAATTACAAAGTCGAAATCAGTTTTCAAAAGGTCTTCGAAACGCGTTACGACTGCGGCCGACGAAGACTTGGCCAACACAGCAACAAGAAATAGCTGTTTGAGTGCCGAGGGAATCATCAAAAGATAAGTCGTGTGTTAGGCATGGGGAGCCTTTATATTGATACTTTGGACGTGCTTCTCCCAGTTTCTCCGCCGCGAAGTGCTTCGCGAAGTTGGACAGTGAGCAAGAACTTGGTTCAAGGGGGCACATGATGCGGGCCTCCACAGAAAAGTAAGTCAAGAAGCTAACTTTTCAATATTCAATCGGGTCAACGATCACGAATGTCGCAACTCAGAAACTTCAGGAACTTGTAAAGGACATTCAACCAACTCCCTGTGGCTCTGCGTATTTCGGTGAGATTGGATGTTAACGTTGTGGTCAGCGAAGAAAAATATACCGTAATGCCAATGCCAAGCCAATGCGGCAGCTGCAGCAATTGTCGGCTCCGATGGCAGGGGATAAATAGCCTTTTTATCTGGAGACAAATGTGTATGTAAGTACTATAATATACGTAGCTATCCTAGATAATTTCTCAAAACCCCTCACTCAGAGAAGACAAATGTATTCTCTTGGATGAATGTCAATTGGCGCGAATCCAATGGTGCAACCGCCATACTCCGATCAAACCCTTAGGAGTATTCTTCGGTAGCTCAAACTTGAATAAATCATCATGAAGGACAGTCACCAGTGCGAGTTTATGAAAAGTTTGACCTTCGGTCATCAGGGCAATGAATTGAGACGGGGCACTCAACAAAGACTGGAAAACTGTATTACAGCGACTAGCAATGCTCTCACCATGCAGCCTTGATCAGATCAGATGCTCTCTCTGCAACGACGTATGTAGCAGCCTGGGTGTGCGCAGCGGGAATTAACGGCTGTAAGCATCCACAGATTCAGTCTCGCTCCACTACTCAGACATAGCCAAACCCAACTCACAATAATCGACGAATCGACAACCCGAAGACCCACAACCTCCTTGACTCTTAAATCCGGATCCACGACACCATAACTAGCTCCCTTGGCCGACATCGATGCCGTACCCACTATATGCGTGTACGAAATTGCTGATTTTCGAATGAAATCGTCCAATTCGTCGTCAGTAACGGCGGTATCTAAGAGTTTGATAACATAATCCGAGAATACAGGTGCTTGAGCCAATCGGCGGGATGCACGGATGGCTTCGCGCATTGCAAAGATATCAAAGGGAGAGTCGAAGAAGTTGGGGTTGATAATTGGAGGATCGAAGGGATTGCTGGAGTTTATTAAGACACTGCCACCTGAACATGGGTAGATAGGAATTATATAGCTGATCTTTGTGTATATCAAGCTGAAGACGTACGTGACAGAGGTGTTACAGGGAGTGTCCCAATGACCATGTAATTTCCTGTATAAGGTGTGGGCGGACGGGCAGCGCCGTTCTGAGAGGACAGTGAGTGAGCGAAAGACGAATGGGAGAAAATACACACGGCGAAAAGGAATTCATAGTGAGCACCATGCGGTCCAGCCGATGGGTCCTGAAAGTGTCGAAATATCGTCGAGTTATCCGGAAGACGAAGATACCCTGCGATATTGAACGTGCTGGTAGCATAAGGCCCCATATGCGTCTTATTCCACACTCTGATCTGCTCTTCCATCAGGGTGGCATTTCTCATTGAAGTGTCAAAGGTATCTGTGGAGTTGACAAGCCAGGTATTCGCCACGAACGGGTGGTCGGTCAGGTTCTGTCCCACAGAGGGAAGGTGCACAAGTGGTTTGATGCCGACTTTGGAAAGATGTGCCGAGTCTCCGATGCCAGAGTTCTGTAGGATGTGTGGGGTGCCGATAGCACCGCCAGACATGATCACCTCCTTTTTAGCGACGATTCTCTTTCGTGGCCCAGCTGATTGCGTAGGAGTGAGGGAAAGCTCGGCCGTGATATGCTCAGGCTCACCTCCATTACTCCCATCATCTGCGAACTCTATACCTCTGAAAACAGGAAGTCCATTGGCGGTGCCGGTCTGGAATACGCGCGTGACACGAGAATGTGTCAATACATGTAAATTTGGTCGCTGGGAGAACTTCGGCACAAGATAGGATGTGGCCGAACTACTTCTCACTCCAGCTTTGATGGTGGACTGCATCCATCCTACATTGGTGAGCGTAATTAAGAGGACAGAACTGAACTGAAAAATCGAAAACACGGACCGATGCCGATTTGATTTCCAGAATTCATATCCAGATTGAAAGGGAATTCCGAAAGCTCTGATGTCGCTCGAATAACCCTGTGATCGAAGGAGTATACGAATCCCGGAAGGCTGACATCGTTAATACCATGGAAACCGTGCACAGATGGATCGAATTCTCCCGTAGTATTGTGGTGGTCGGCAGGTGCAGTCCACCTCTCGTTCTTGAGGTCACGTTAAGAATGAGAAGACGATCAAGGTCAATAATGACACACTTTGCGAAGATAAGGTTGTATACTGTTCCATGACCATCCACTGTCCTTGGTTAACATTGCATACCGATCATAGTCGTCAGAAGAACCACGCGTATATGCGAGACCATCTAGGAAGGACAAAATGTTGGTTGGACATGATTGCAAGTAGTACACAGAGATAACCTACTTATGGAGCTGCTACCACCAAGTATGTGGCCCTGCGGGTAGTCCGCGGATCGCCCACCTAGGCCTTTTATAGGTGTGGTTGTGTAGTTCCAGTCCGCAGGCGTGTTAAGAAGGTTACTATCGAAGAAAGGCACCTCTGAGTTGAAACCGCCAAAATTACTTCATGGAAATCATGGTGTTGAAGCTCATCAGATGAATGTTAGTATATCGAGCAGACTTACGTCCCGCCTGCTTCAACGACTAGCACAGAGTGACTAGAATTTTCAGTCAATCGATTCGCAACAACGAGACCAGCAGTTCCGCCTAACGTTTCGTATCTCAGTGGCCGCTATGGTCATACATAAGTATACGCAACACATTACCTCCGACAATGATGAAGTCGAAGTCAGTACTACGAAGGTCCTGGAACCGCGATACGATTATTGCCGACGAAGACTTGAGCAATACAGCAGCAAGTAATACAGATATGAGGGCAGCAGAGGATACCATAGGAGAATTAGTCGTTGCTTCGACATGGGGACCCTTTATTTAAAGCCTTGAGTACGACTACTTAGCATTCAAACGTTCAAAGCCCGCTTCACATAAGACCCGATCTTCTTCTACCTGGTGTTTTCGAAGTCGAGATTTCCAATCGGAGTCCAAAAGTACGTAGCACTGACCTGAATCTACTGAATTCGTTCAATGGTTACAGTACGTGAAAGCTTGCGTGACATTGGCGTGAAAAACAGTATGTCCACGAGGAGTTGTTTGTGCCTAAGTGTGGAGTCTCTATGAAGGGCCTCACCGGACAAAATTTCGTGAGGCGGATTAGATTTCGGACATTGTTTTCAATTTCAGCAACTTGATTCGGTGATCAAATTTCGGCTCACGATTTCGGTTCAGGATTTCGGGGCTGTGTTTTTGCAAGCTGTTTTCGCTGGCCGTTTCACTCTCGCTTCATGTTTTCTTCTGGCCTTGCTCTAGTATTACCTCAGCATATGCCTGTATAACGTATATTCCAGCAATACATGACTTAATTCTTGATCCATGGCCATACCCTCTGACAACGTTCGCATTGCCTTTGAGGAGTTGGGACGAGCCGTGGACGTTGCGCTGAGGACCCAACTGGGTAACGCAACTCGGCTGGGAGAACAGAAGAGGTCCTGTTTGCAATTCTTTGAGGAGCTTCACCAGGTGAGTGATTGACCTTTTTCTATTGCACAATCCTCACTTTGCTACACAGCATGCTCACCTGTTGACCCAGCAAGACTATCAGACTGTACAACAAAGTCTGGAACGCATGATAGCCGCCCTCGACAATGCTACATTACTATTAACAGATTATCCTGATGCTCCTGCTCCCTCATTGGGCCGCAATACCATGATGACCGGACGAGCTGGATGCCCACGAATCGATATTCAACCAGACGACCTTGCTCACCTCACCTCGGGACGCGCCACTCATGACCAAATTGCAGCCCTCTATGGATGCAGCGCTCGCACTATCCGTCGAAGACTCGTTGAATATGGGCTTTCGTCGCCTGGTCCACCAGTCTATGCTCAACATGAACAGCCTGATGGATCCATACAGCGCCAGTATGCTCCTGGTGTCTCTGCCGATTTGTCGCAGCTCTCTGATGAAGAACTTGATGCCCTCATGCTCGACATCTACGAGCAGTTTCCTTCCTTTGGACGACGGATGATTGACGGTTATCTTCTTCATCTCGGTGAACGCGTCCCGCGCCAACGCATCATCGACTCTTATAGTCGTGTCATTGGCCCTACCACATCAACATTTGCTCCTCGCCGCATCCAACGCCGCGTATATTCTGTTCCAGGTCCCAACTCACTCTGGCATCATGATGGCCAGCATGGTAAGCACATTACTCAGAGAATAATATGTCTTTAACTTTCATGGCCACGCAGGTCTCATTCAATGGAAGATTGTCATTCATGCCTTTATTGATGGGTTTTCAAGGCTCTTGATGGGTATTCGTGCACACAACAACAACCGAGCAGAGACTGTCCTCAAGCTTTTTGAGGATATTGTAGCAGTGTTCGGATATCCAAGCCGTGTTCGTGGGGATCATGGTACAGAGAATCTTTTGGTTGCTGCCAGAATGGAGGAAGTTCGAGGACCAGGTCAAGGCTCGTATATCTGGGGAAGGTCAGTTCAATGCTCATTTCTATGTATCGCATCTCAATTCAAAATCCAGGAGTGTCCACAACGTTCGTGTTGAACGCTTGTGGGTTGACATTACTCGTGGCGTCGGCAAAAAGTGGAAGGACCTGTTTCGCCACCTCGAGGTACATGATGGGCTCGATGTTGACAACGATGCCCACATCTGGCTCCTACACTATCTGTTCCTTGACGCCATAAATCTTGACCTCGAAGTATGGGCCGACGTTTGGAATCATCATGTCCTTGCACGTCGAAATGAGCATCATCGCTCCCCCCGGGACATGTTTGCATTCGGCATGCAGGAAAATGGTTTGCGAGGGTTACACATTGATGAGACTGTTGACGGGGACCTAGAAGGCTTTGGTATCGATTGGGACAACATTGACAACACTCAAATCATCAACCACCACAATGCTCACAATGCCGATGACGGTGACCACAATGCTGACAACGGTGACCACTATGCCGACGATGGTGACCATAATGCTGACAACGGTGACCACTATGCCGACGATGGTGACCATAATGCTGACAACGGTGATGCCGTAAATCCATTTCTTCATCCTCCACCTGATCACTTGTCTCACATCGAGGTACTCAATCCTCGATGTCCATTCTCACTTGAGCAACTTGAGCTCTTCGAAATACGCATCGCCGAACTCCCGATGATAAATTCTCAAGACATGCATTCACAACGACTACTCTGGATAGAGTTGCTCTCGATAGCCATGGATATTCTGAGTATCTAATAGATTGTACTTGTCACAAGTTGAACTAAATATATTTCAAGTTTTGTGTGTTTGATTACATTACCCAGCCTTTCATATCAACCACATGGTGAGTGTACTGTCAAATATGTTGACACAGTACTTGCCGCCAACGTCGTCGACAACAAGTATCGAGACTCGGACCCTGGGGCCAGTAACCTTGTTCAATCATATGCAAGTCTTCTGACTTCAAAGTCGCAATCTTCGATGTTCTTCGCAGGACAGGCTCTCATGCTCGTAACAATGCCCTCATTCTGTGACAACTCCGTCCTCTTCTGCAAGATATTCTCCCTAATCTCACACCGGACGCCCAGCTTCCTAACCGCAAAACTGCCTACGTTGGAATAGTCAAAGAGACCGGAAGCCTCTTCGCCATGAGCCCTAATTGTTTCGGTCTTTCGTTTGCTTCTATCACGGCCACTCTCACGCACGCATTCTTATACTTCCGCAAGCAGATTTGGGTCCAGGCTCGCCGTGCGATGCACGAACAACCAGATATCCACGCTCGTCTCATGGCTCGTTATAATCAGGTGCCACAATGGTGGTACATTGCTATCTTTCGTAAGTATTTGACTCCCTTTTCCTGCGACAGTTTGTATTAAGTTAGACAGTCTCCATGTTTGCATTCGGTATCATCTCCATTGAGGTTTGGGAGACTAAGTTCCCTGTGTACGTCTCTGTTTCTCAAATGGCGTATGAAGCTGATTTTTTGGACAGTCAATACTTCATCCTTGCCCTCGTCATCGCCTTCGTCTATATTATCCCCATTGGCATGATCCAGGCTATTACAAACCAGCAAGTCGGGTTGAACGTCATTACAGAACTGATTATTGGATATGCCCTCCCCGGTCGCCCCGTGGCCATGATGTTGTTCAAGACCTGGGGTTATATCACCATGGCCCAGGCCCTACAGTTCACCTCTGATTTTAAACTCGGTCACTACATGAAGATTCCTCCCCGTGCCATGTTCCTAGCCCAGGTTCTTGCGACTGTCATTGCCGGCACTGTTCAGCTCGGTGTTCAGTCCTGGATGTTCACCAACGTTCCTGACTTGTGTAGTTCTGATCAGAAGGATGGCTTTATCTGTCCCGGTACTCAAGTATTTGGAACGGCCAGTATTATCTGGGGTGTCATTGGACCTGCGCGCCAGTTTTTGAAAGGTCAAATCTACTATGGCTAGTTTCGACTTTTTGATCAATGTGAAATGCACTAAATTCATCTTCCATCTGCAGCTCTGACTTTCTTCTTCCTCATCGGCGTCGTCTGCCCCACCGTTGCTTATCTCCTGTCACGCAAGTTTCCCAACAGCTTTATGCGCTATGTCAAGTGAGTCACATCGTCTGCACCTTCGAGTCTCATGGATGGCTCAATTTATACAGTTTCCCTGTTATCTTATCTGGAACTGGCTACATTCCTCCTGCAACTGCCGTCAACTACGTTCCCTGGGCGATCGTCGGATTCATCTTTCAATACATCATGCGCCGCCGCCACTTCTCGTGGTGGACAAAATACAACTACGTACTTTCGGCCGCATTGGACGCTGGTGTCGCGGTATCTGCCGTGCTCATCTTCTTCTGCTTGCAGTACCCTAGAAATGGCACTATTGGTCTGAACACCATTCAGAGTTGGTGGGGCAACTCGTGAGTTCGACTGTTTTACGCAGATAGAAGTAGAAATTCATTTCTCCAAATTATAGGGTGTATCTCAACACTGCAGATGCACTGGGTACACCAATGAAGGTCCTTCCTGATGGAGAATTCTTCGGGTTCGTAATTGAACGTTGCTTTGCTACTGTCGAGGTCACTAATCTCTGTTTTCTAGCCCAAGGACATGGAATTAAATCATTTTTATGCATTTTTATGACATATGATGCGATATACGACCCTCATATTTACTTATTAGTCTGAGTCCATGAAATTTCTCTCGTGTAGTTTAGTGATGAACATTTTTCTCAAAATTTCTCAAAAGCCGACGTTGAACATGTTTTTGTTGTTCGTATGCAGCATGCTCGCAACAAATTAGAATTGGTTCACTGAGTACAATTGGTATCAGGACAAGCCAGTTAACCTTGGATGCACCTGAGGACAATAAGAACAGATTCAGATTGTATTTTGAGTGTTGATGGGCGGGATAATCGTCACACATTTTGTTTGTCGTTCATGCTGTTGTAAATCTAGAAGTACTTGGAAATAATGTCATATTCTACATATCTGTTAACGGTACTGGAAGCTATTTAGATTCATCTTCTGCCTCTGCTTTGGCAAAACGCTCTTGCATCTCGTCCCAAGTGGAAAAGAGACCCAAGCCGTCCTGCCATCGAGTGTACTTGAGTTCTTGGATCCTTGCATACATCTTGCGATCTTTAATCCTCAACTCCTCCTCAGTCCGTCCACCATTGTCAACCCAGCGAAATAACCCACCTGGGGCAAACTGCGTGAGTGAGACTCGAAAATCCTCATCATGAACTGCTGTGTTGGAGTGTGTAAATATTGCAGAAGGTATGTTAATTGTAGCAGCATGCGGAAATCGAATAATGTGCTTGGCCTCCCATAGGATAAATTTTGCACTACGATCGGGATCGAATCGGCCTAGAGCAGTAATAGAGCACCAGCCGAAAGGTAAATTCATTACATCGCGGATGCTTGAAGGTGCGGACCTTTCCGCCGAAGTTGAAGGCCAATGAAGGGAAGACTGAAGGAAAGGGTTGCGAACACTCCAGCATTTTGTACAGTGACTTGACATGCGTGTCCAGATAGTCATACAGATGTGGAGCCCACAGCTGAACAGAGGCTGGCAAAAAACGATCTATAAAAACAAGATACTTTCAGAGGAGGAGGCTTACCACTCCCATATGTTAATACCCGTTCTATTGCAGGGTGTCAAACAAGTCGGTCCAACATAGCATTGTAGGACTTGTTGTCTCGAAAAGATGGCTTTTGACTGCCAACTCCATAGGTATATCCAACATTGAA
>JAGGAS010037786.1:0-10945 GCA_017657355.1 Termitomyces sp. K1Ac | reverse complement strand
CATCAGCATCAGCATAGGAGGGCTGTGGGCATCGTTTCGGATGATCCGCCTGCTGATACGCACATCATCATATCCGAATCTGGCGTTGGAGTCGGCGTAGGTGTGGATGTTGGCGTAGGTGGTGTAGGCGTCGGAGGTGTAGGTGTAGGTGTCGGTGGCGTCGGAGGCGTCGAAGACGGGATCGTATCGATGGAAGCGAACGACGACTTTGCCATGGGCTCGCCGCCCGGGGCGCCTGGTGCGATCGTGGGAATCGGGATCGGGGGAGAGGGTGAAGGGGAGAGCGAGGACGAGAGCCAGCGTGAGGAGAGCGGCGATGTCGAGATGTCCTCGCCGCCGCCGCATGCGACTGGATCGGCGGACGCACCTGAGCTAATAATGCAGCATCGCATTCCACAGGCCCTACCTGGAAGTTGTTGAGCGCTTGCTTCCAGTTATGCCACAATCTTCTTTGGATATTTTTCTGGAACTCCGTGACCGAAGCTGTCGAAGCACATCCTCTTTTGACTTTTCCTCATAGTTGACAGCCCGGAGTGCTCACTACCCCTTACACATCCTGACATCAGTACGGCCTATGTCCGTCTATGCCCTCTTCCACCCTCGTAGCAGTCTCTCTATCAGCTCGAACTTATCCTCACTCAGAGAGGCGCCCCACGCGGCACCGCCATTATAATCGTTGAACCCCTTCTTGGAGAGGGTGGTTACGTTCAGGCTCCACCCGAGTTCCTCCAAGGCCTCCGTGCGATTTGCGACAAGTACGACATCCCATTGGTAGTCGACGAATTTCAATATCGAGTACAGCGGCGTCCCCCCCCCCTTACGGTCACTGAACTAGATATAGGGGTTGGCGGACGGATTCCCTCTAAGTGGGCTAAGTGGGGTCGTCAGTTGCAAGGAACTCACTGATAAACTCGGGCCTTCATCGATGGTATGCTCACTATCTCCGTTGATTCTATCATCTCATTCTCTTACCAGGGTGGAACCTATGCCGGCAATAAACTCTGAAGAGACAGTCCCGGTAGAGACATCAAGACCTTCTAGTTCTTACGTCAAACCCTTTGGATCATCAAATAAATTACTTAAAACTTGACGCCACTAGACAATCTTCTTACCGTGGAGAACGGACTCTGCAAATGATGGTCTAGCCCATTGTAGAGGTACTACTTAGGTCTATTATTGACTTGTGAGAAAGACGAGGACAGCTATAAAGGCTAACTGTACAAAAGGTCATAACCCCACATCCCACTGTCAAACACCACGGTCCACCGTGCGCAGGCAGCCGTAATTTCATCCACATCAAGGATTCGATCACTGCCAAAATGTTCAACATAGGAACAATTAGCGGACCGATTATTGCAGGCATGCATCTTCCAACCAAAGTGACACTATAATCTTCGCTCATTTCTCTTTGATAATTAGCCATGATGGCAAGCTCTGCGTATGAGATTGTCCTTCTGCACTGCGCTATTTTTATAACATTGATTCAGGCTTTTTGGAATAACATGCTCCCAAATAACATACTATTTCCGCACATACCCTGGTGATCATTGGTTTCTGAAAGCAATAGTGTGTCACTTACTCTTGTGCCCATCATTTTCTGATAACCATCTGGCATACCCAGGTCTCAGTTCTTTTGTGAGTTGAAACCAATTTTTACCAATCTGGGATCAGAATTCCAAATTCTGAGTCTTATCAGCATCATGGACGGAGTACAACTGGGATCTCTAGGGCATACAGTACACTATCTCTATATTGTGTGCAAGATGCCTGATAGAACACTGGAAGCCCTCAATGTCCCTTTGTCTGTTTAATTTCAATATGATGTGATATGCAATATTGACTCTTTTGATTTCCTTGTAGAGGATCTGCTGTGCGTGGTATATTTCAATAAATACCAGTCTTCAAGCTTCAATGTGGATGCCAATTTGTTTGACAGGTTGTTCTCACAGCTAGTGTGGGCCATCATCTAAATTTCAATACCAGTCATTACCAATGATTTTATAGGTTGCCATCTCATGGGGGGTTCAGAGGTATGTTCATACTATCTACTGTCAATTGTCACAAATCAACATGCACCATTCTCAGCTTTTATGCATGGAGAGTATACTGCCGTGAGCTACTGCTTTTTGGTGACTCAAGTAACAGTTTTCATTAGTCTATAGTCAGTGCTGGACATCAATGGCAAAAACTCCTTATTGCATTCATAGTATGCAGTCTTTCATCATCCATATCTGTATGCTTCAAATTCTGATCTCATAGCTGACCACATCTCTGGCCCAATTGGGTAAGTTCATGTTGTTCTTTAGATCCCTTTGCCAAGCCTTCACTAACTTTGGTCAGGTAATGGACTGAGTAAGATGACCCTCCATCAATTTTGAGTTTGGGTATTCAACCATGTTGTTCATCACCTTAGAACTTAATTCCTTAGAGTGTGTATGACTTTGTTTCATATTGTTGACAAGAATATCAAGTTCTCAAACAGATACAGGACTCCTCCATTGGAAGATTTTAGAAAACCATTGTCATGAGTAAGTAATAAGTATGTTCATCTCTTAAGAGATCCATCACATCTGACTTGAGGAAGCACATGATAATAGTTTATTTTGTTATGAACATCACTTGTGATGTGACCATAAGCGCATCTCTTGTCATCCTCCTGAACAGGATGCGCACCAGAATCAAGACGTGAGCTCTGTTCCTACACTTCACAGAAATTTGCACGTGATATGCATAGGTCCGAAAATGTGATAAACCAGCTGGTTGTATTCAGGCAAGCCTTGTTTGACATTGAATATGTTTCAACTCACACATCAACCAATATATAGTATGAGCAGTGGACTTCTGACAAGCATCTTTGCAACCTGTACACTGATAGCTGTGAGTGATAATGGATTCTTGTTTATCAATTATCAGAAGGCTCTGTTTATTAGTACTTTGCTACTTCTCCTACAAATCTTCTGTACACTGGTGAGTCTCACAAAGTTCTCAATTCCTCTTATTTTTATGGATGATAAATTATTAGCCTTTGTCTATGTCAGCACAAAATGTGTGTATGTCTGTGTTGTGGGCAGTAAGTCTGATTCTCTTACATATCTTTATCTATCACAGTTTATTTCAACTCAATGTTGGTATGTCTAACTGTTATCAGGCTTAAATGTAACCTCTGATCATTTTATATCTCATCCATCATAGATAACATATGTTAATTCTATCTTTATTCAAGCTCTGTCCTGATGACTATATATACATGCATAGGCTCAACTGTCATACCAGAGTTCAAAGAATGCTTGCAGAGTCTCCAATGTTAGAAACAATTCCACTGCAAGTTAACTTCATTTGTAATATCTAGTTCCACTAATGATCCTCTCTATCTGATTGTTAAGGTCAACCATCAATAGAACTGCCAGTAAAACATTATTTTTCCCATCCTTATAGAAAACAAGTGATCACAAACTTACTCTATACTTTTTCAATCACTGAACAATTCAAAATTCATTCTAGTCTGAAATTCTCTTTTGATGTCATACAAGACAGATGGACAGATGTGTTGCATTATGAATCATATTTACTTGCTGTTCCAACCATCATGGCCATCTCCAAAAATTAATCAAGTCACTTTTGTCTTATCTCCCTTCACACATCTACTTCTCTTGTCTCTGATCTTATCTGAAAACCCTATTTCACACCCTTCACACTTTTGTCACAACTTATATTATCCTTATACCACCTCAAATTATCTGCATCATCACTTTTCACTAGACTCCTTACCTACATCACTCTGTGAACAAATATGTTACATTTTAAGTAGATTGACACAAGAAAACTATGTAAAGGATTAGTGAACTGCAAGGGGTATGGATACACCCACGGGTGATGGGTATGGGTGGTAACAGGAACGGGTACAGGTGGTACAGTCGACTCTGTCCTAACCCATACCCCTCGGTATACACTCAGAGCTATGGGTTATCACAGAGTATGGTCTACAAGGGAGATGTCATAAAAAAATCTCAAAATGATAAAAAATAGTGTAGTCAATGTTCTAGATGTTTTAGATGTATTATGTGATGAAACTAGCTAATTGTGAGTAAAAAAATTGGTTATCTGTGTAGAAACCATTGTGCAAGACTCCTGGAGACAAATTTGCCTGTTGAAAGTGGCCAAAACACAATCTAAATCCTGAGCAAACGAATCTTCCATACCATCAGTATAGCTTTTGATCAGTGAGACAGCTTGTAGAACTTCGCGTCTTGCAGGGCATGCCTGGACTGGAGCATCATCGTTGATGTCATCATCCCCACCAGCAATTGCTGCATCTTCTTGTGCTTTCCGCACCTCAAGGACAGCCTTACAGATATCTTCCTGAGTTGCCTGTTCCATATGATGTGCTTCATCTGCTGGGTTGAGAAGAGCCTCGATGGTCATTCTATTATGAGGTTGAAGAACACCAGTTGACTGCAACTGATTGAGAGCCTCTTTGACGTCCTTCTCTGCTTCTGTGATGGGATCAAACTGGTTGATGTCCACATTAAGGAGAGATGCAACTGGTATTGTGGGTTGGGCAGCAGGTTGAGTGATGTCTGAGAGAATGCCAGCTTTACACCAACAGTGCTTAATGGTGGCTGTATCAACCTCGTTCCATGCAGCATCAGCCAGGCACATCACTTCAAGTTGATTAATATCATAGATTTCAGATGGTGTGACCCCAGAATCATAGCAATCAATGGTGCGTTCAATATAAGAGGTACAATAATGGGCCTTGAAGCATCTTATGATGCCTTGATCCATAGGCTGGATGTGTGCCATGAGATTGGGTTCAAAATTTTTGACACAGATGTTCCGCAGGTCTTCCGGAACAATGTGCCCTAAGAAATTGTCTTGCAAAAGAAGAATCTTTCAGTTTTCAGCCTGGAGCTTACAATCCCATTGCAGAAGCCAGTCTTGATATAGCAAAGCCATCATCTAGGCTTTTGCATTATTGTGGTAATCAAATCCAAGCTGAGTGCCTGTCTTATTCTGGAATGCACAAGGTTTGTTGGCTTTACCAATGACCATTGGACAAAGTTTCTCTGATCCATCTGCATTTACCATAAAGGCATATGTCAAATGGACTTTTCTTCCTTTTATGCCGGAATGCTTTTTGTCAGATAAACCTTGGCCAGGTGGCATCCTGTCTATAAGGTCACACCAGATACCGGCAGAGTGATATATCACTTACCTGTCATTACAAGTAAAGAAAGCATGATATATCCAGACTTGTAACTACAAGCGGGTTATGAGGATGGAAGACAAGTTACTTATATGAGAACTTTTTGCCGTTTTGCCCAACTCTTTGGTCTTATTTGTTATGCCTATTTCTTGCAATGTCATTGGTTGTAAAATAAAAAAAAACCTTTTCTGGGCATAACCTGTGTAAGGGTGTTAGCAGTCGTTGTTCCTGCACTTGCGCTCGATTATTGATAGGAGTATATATCTCAAAACAGGTGTTAATTATTTGGTTATCCTCCTTGGCCCCGTACATTATTGTATAATATTGTAAACTCTTCATTGGGTGTTATTATGAACACTTGCATGGCGTATTGGTTCATCATTGAGTCATGGAGGGTTAGATGACAATAACTGTGTACTATTTCATTTAGGACTTGTTGGGTTCCCCATCATCTAGAGTAGGTGGGTAGATACCAACTTCTTGGTATCTGTACCCCTGACACACAAGATCGTAGGTAAATAAATCACAGATTGGATACAATCCATCATCATATTGCAAAATAGCATGGTTGAAAGTGACAGTCATCATGAGGGTGAACTAGGTAATCAGGAAAATTTTGATTTATTATCTATGTTGTTTATCTTATCTTGATCATGGTGCCAGGCCATCTTATACATCTGAGTATTGCCATGCAGAGCAGTGGCCACTTCCACAAGTATCAAATTGGACACGTGAAAAGAACATGTCAGACAGTCAGAGATAAATATATAGTCCAGTTTGAATTCCTTTGTCCATGAACACTTTCTGCTTGGACCCATAAGATAGGAAACAGAGTTCCACTCTGAGTGTTTGATGCCTGGAAAACCCTTTTTGAGTATATCAAATCTGTAGTGCATACTGTAGTATTTTGACCATCTGTTCATGGGGTGTGACGTGTTACGCAAGGTGTTCACTGGGCTTACTGTTCATTTCAAGTAGTGATCTGTGACAGGTCAACAAGTGTTCATTACTGACCAAGTGTTCATTCAGATCTCGGGCAAAATTTTAACATGTACATACCTAATAAGTAGATCTGTTGTTCATCCAGACAGTACTTAAGTCCTTAGAATAAGTATTAAGTATTTGAGTGAAAACAAGTTGTTGACGTCATATGTGAACTCAGTGATCAATCTTAAGACACCAGCTGAAAATTGCCACAAATCTCTGTAGATCTCTGTGCTCACTACAGATAAGCTTCCTTACAATGGACCCAGAAAAATATCTGGTCAAATGCGCCAACCACAATCAAATGAAAAGCCAAGGCTAAATTCAAAATTCCTTATGTGATCTATCAGAAAATTCTCCCAGATTCCACAACATCATTATCCATCCTGTCAAACTTCACACTCCCCATTCAGTCATTGTACAGCAAAGCCGATCTCTTGAACTTCTTTGTGAAGGAGCCTCCTATAGCATTATCTGATACAGACCTCATGCGCATCCATCGTCTTCAAATTCCTGATGCACAAACTATCCAAAAACTTGTCGAGCCTAGCTGTCAGGCATGGCTTGATGGCTTTCAATCAATTGCATATGCTCACCTTGGTGCTGTCATGTCCCATTATTCCCTTTGGATTATTACCTACTGGAACAAGGTTGTCACAATTCAGGACCATGTTGCACGTTGGGCAGCATGTAAAGACTGGGTGATACAGCAGACCCGTCAAACAAAATTCGCAGAGAGATGGGATTTAGCTGAGGAAACAATTCATTTCTTGAATGACTTACCATGGAATGTTCCCGAGCCAGTTGGCCTTTCCGGAGATAACATTCATACCCTATGGTGATTTTTAGGCACTCATTGGTTGTTGGATTCTCAGATCAATGACTTACTAGAGATCCTCTGATCAAAGCTGCTCTCTTGCTCCGACTGGTCACAGAAATACATCATTGAGGGTGTGAAGGTGTCATGAAAGGTCCTGCAGGCATTTAAAACGGCAGGGAGCGATGCTTACCACACTCGATCTGACTTCGGATGGCTTCAGTTCATTGGCAAACATCTCACCAAACACAAAATGACACTCACAACAATTGGTCACCTCGGTAACCTACATGAAGTCTCTGAGCCTCACTGGGTTGCTATCATCATTGATACAAAATGTGGAGTCTATTATCACGGTGACTCCTTGCGTAAGCCTGTGCCAACCAAGCTTTACAAGGCATATAGATGGTGGCTGAATGAGCATGGCACCAAACTACTCACCACGGAAGCCTTATCCATCAGTTGCCAACGAGATGGTCATGCCTGCGGAATCTTCAGTTACAACACTGTTGAACACTACATCGATTCAAGAACAAGCAAAACAACAAGGAATTTCTCAATGGAAGGCATCAATACTTGCACAAGTCCAGAGAGGAAATGCACCTGGTGGAAAGAATACCCAATCAGGGGTTCTGGTAAGTTTATTCCTATTCACGCATGTAAAACTGTTCTCATTCAACGGTCAACCAGGATGCCTATCCAGCGGTCAAGGCAACAATCAATTTTGAATTGAACCTTCTGCATACGGCCGGTATTCCCCTCACTCTCCTCACAGTCCAAGGCATTATGGTTGCTATCATTGAAAAGCTTGCTCCCAAACTTTTCAGCCAAGTTTGTCATGATGGAACTCAATTCAAGTGCTCTGATTCCTATGTACAAAGCTATCTTTGTGGCCTGGGATGGAGTGAGCGCCATGCCACCAAGGCAGCTCAGAAGCTGCCTGATAACCTTGAGGAAATTCTCATACAGGCATTCCTTCGTGAAGAGTATATTATTCATGACTATGCTATTCCAGCAGCACTTTGTGTCAACACTGATCAAACCCAAACACTTTATCAACACAGTGCACAGACAACTTGGAATCCGTGTGGCGCTAAACAAGTAACAACTCAAGGTCAAGAAGAAAAGCGCACTTTTACACTGGTACCGTCAATTTCTGCCAGTGGCAAACTACTCCCTATACAGGCAGTATACCAAGGGAGTTTTTCTTGTTCTCTTCCCAATCAACACTGCGAGCAATACAATGATGCCTTGAAACATGGATTTTGTCTTGTCTGCTCCATGTCAAAGACGTATTGGTCAACTCACACCACAATGCACAATCTAGTTGATAGCATCATTGCACCTTATTTTAAACAAAAGAAACAGGAGCTTGGCTTACCTAGTGATCAATGCTCCATATGGAAAATTGACTGCTGGTCTGTTCACAAGTCCCACGAGTTTTTGACCTGGATGAAAAAGAATCATCCTTATATCATCATTATCTTTGTCCCTGGTGGTTGCACAAGCATTTGGCAGCCCCTCAATGTGGGGATTCAGCATGTTCTGAAGCTCAGTATAAAGCAATCTGCTCACCGTGACATTGTTCATGAGGTATACTCTCAGATGTCCCCTGACGGCACCATTGAAATCACCCTCAACACCTCCATGGGTACCCTACGAGATCGATCTGTTGGATGAATTGCTGATGCAATTGCTGACGTTTCAGACAAGGAGCTTATCATGAAGGTGAGAATTACAAATTATATACTTAGTACTAAAGGAATGACCACTACTGGAAACATTAAAAGGCGTTTGAAATGTGTCAGGTTGGGAAGTTCAACCTTTATCATGCCAGCTTGACGTCTGCAGAGGCACTTGCGGCTCTTTGAAACCTTCCAAAATCTGATTCCGAGTTCTACCAAGAGCTAATTGGCTTGATCAATGACATTGACATCCCCCCATCAAATGGTTTTGAGGAGCCAACATTTCCAGATGAGCTGCCAGAGGATGGAAGTGATATACTGGTGGATGTTATCCATAACTATGTGACTAGTGATGGCATGATGGCAGATAGATTTGAAGGTAGCAATAAAGGAAATATCATTCGATCAGGGAATGCTGAAGACCTTGATGCTGTTGCAGAGGAGTCAGGCGAGATCAGCGAGGCTGTAGATGTGGAGTATGGTGCATTGCAGTGTCCTTGACATGTTCATAATGCACCCAAGCAATTTGGTGGTTCTGCATTATGGGAGACTCACTGAGACCCATGGGAGGTATGGTACATAATAAATAGCTCTCTGTATGTGCCTGCAGCTGAAAAAAATGCTATCTTTCTCTATGTCTGTCACAGTGTTCAGAGTCATCTGTGAGGCATGACAGGTACTGTAAGTGTTCAGTTCAGAGGCCTGCATGACACGTTTTCTGAACACTCGGTCAAAATACTACAGTAATCAGATATTCAGGCATAATCGCACTCCCATGCACACTTTTCACCAAGTTTGAATGATGACAGAATCATTGCACACTCTCTGCCTAAAAACCCATACTTGTACATGATGATGTTGGGTCTGATGACAAATGTGCAACCCCAGTAAAATGCCTTGTTACTATGTTATTATGATGATATCTACCTACCTTGTTATTGTTGAATGATGTCAATCCAACATAATACATAGAAGCTCATATCGATGTATCATGTCATGTACTTACCATGTGTAAGTAGACATCTAGTTGTGCCATCATAAGTTTCATAGCCTATGCATGAGAGAATCGACTATGCGGGACACCTGGAACAGAACCTAACAGAACACGATGATGAGTCAATAGAATGAGGTTCGTAGAATAGATCACACAGGCGAATTCTATGGAAGGGTCAGTATTGAATGTTGAAATAATGTCGAAGACTCTCGAACGAGCCGTAGCTAAGTGAATATATCGATTACTTCTTTAGTATTCATGTTACTCTATGGATTTTCCATGATATAAAAAACAACATCCGCAGGTCCCTGACGGCGCTCAATCTCACTCAATATAATACTGTACTAGTAGGATTGAAAGACAGTGTATCCTAGATCATTCTATGATGTTGCAAAAGAAGTTTCCAGGAACTGCATATGCATTATGGCAACATAGCCAGCTATAAGACAACTACTATACAAACAACTTCCATAGATATGTTATTGGTACACTTCTAGGCTAGGTTAATTTAGTGAAACACAAATAACTGCAAGTAGATGCGAAACTCTGATGACGATGGACACACTGCGAGACACAGGAATTCATTACGATGCCCAGACTTCTGGTGAGAAGTAGCTAGTGACTTCCCATTCATAATTCTTTTTCAAGGCAAAGGTCACATAAGTGTGAATTCCAGTCTTTTCTTGGAGACGGCGGTGATTGCTAAAACACTGGTGTCAAATAGGTGGAACGGCACATATCCATGACTCACTAAGCAGTAGAAACTTCTCTTGCTACCCAACCACGATCTCGGTGCCCACACCCATCAATAGAGTGGAACTTTTCTAGGGCTTCGGCGATTACCCAGTCATTCGCACAATACCGTCTGATATTCGGGTAAGTCGATAGCCTCGAAAGAATAAACACATAAACACAAACGAGACAGGTAAGTACACCTTGGGAAGGATCATCTCACTACCAGGAACCAGAGAATAGTAGTACAAAAGGCCTCCAGTAGGGTGATCGGCACTTTGACGACGGCAGGCATTGTCACGAGTAGCATGGCGTAGTCTGAAGCCTTCGTCGAGATTGCGATTGCTTTGAGAATGCGCAAAAGGAAATAAAAGATTCCACAGCATCTCCAGGCGCGCTAGAACACGATCCATTTTCGGAGAATCGAGTCTCCCGGCAAGAGTGAATGCCTGTCGTGCGTCATACCAGGAGGTTCCGCGCGACGGGCGGCAGTACATCTGTAAAGCGAATCATCAGGGTGCAAACAA
>JAGGAS010037785.1:0-10991 GCA_017657355.1 Termitomyces sp. K1Ac | reverse complement strand
GTTACCCCAGGTGACATTCTTCCCTCTCTGGTGCACCCTATTCCACAGACAGATTCAGGAAAAAAGTGCCCTATTCTGCAGACCAATTCAGATTCAGGAAAAAGGCGACGGCTAAAAGAGCAAAGTCACAAGAATTGGAGCACCAAGCATCATGCACAGAGGCAGCAGGCTGGCTATGGCGTTCACACCAGTCACCCGCGTGTCAATGAGAAATACCTCAAAACCTATGCAAAATGTGGTATCCAAACGGGGCTTGATATTGAGAAAGCATCCGCAGCAACCACTGGCCTCGTGGGTAAGCACCCCACGTTTCAAAAGGACAGCACAACTCTTGAAGAGCTTGTAGAGAGCACCAACTTTTGGATGATTTCATGGGACGGGAGGTAGGAAAACTCGTTTTCTGTATCTTCACAAGTGGTCATTTTCTTTCTCTACCTATCAGAGCCCCAACCCCCATTATTGATTGCAAGGGGCGCATTATTGCCCACCTTGCCGGCCAGCTAGATGATCCAAATTGGCCCACGCTTCATCAAGAGGCTGCACAGCTCCTCAAAGAAGTCCGTCCCAGCCTCAAACTACCTTCAAAGGCTTGTTGGCATAGAAGAGGCAATTATGCTGCTGTTTTGTCAGGTGTGTCCTATGGAGGAGGTCAGAGCAGCCCTCAACTTTCAAACAAAGTGAAATGACTGCCATGGTCATCATGATCTTGAATTCAATCATGCCCTTCTCCAGATTTTCCTCATGTTGGTCTCTCACCTCTCACACCACAAGAGTTAATTGAATGACCTTTCCTCTAGCAGTTTTCTCTACATGCGCACCAAAGCTTTATGATTACTATGTTGACCGCCTAGGTGCTATTTTTTTTGAACAATTCAACCTCTCACCCAGAGAACCCTGCTCTCCACTGCAATTTCCTGAACAGTGTTTTCCCATTGTCTACCTATAATTTAGGACCTGCTACAGTTTGTTTCAAACACACCAATGCTGCTAATCTCACCTTTGGCTGGGGCTCCATCACTGCTTTGGGCCACTACAATCCCAAGCAAGGCAGGCACATTGTGCTATGGGAATGTGAGCTTATTACCGAGTTCCCACCTGGCTCCACAATCCTCATACCATCAGTGGTCATTGCATACAAGAACATTTTGATTGCTAAAGGCAAAACCCGATATTCCTTCACTCAATATGCTGCAGGAGGTCCGTTTTGTTGGGCAGAGCATGGCTTGATGAAAAACAAAGACTATTTTTCCAGGCTGACATGTGAGGACCGTGAAAAGGAGATCAAAAAGGAAATACAACATTGGAAGAAAGGATTAGACTTGTTTTCAAACATTGCGGATATCAATCCCACTCGAATGTAGAAACTATAATAGGTACTTGTCCACATAACAGAGACATTTTGTGAAAATGCTTATTTTGCCAGTCCGCGGAGTTGGCACTGACCGGACTAATGGAATGTTACACGTGGACATGATGTATTCATGTTCCTCTCCTCAGCCTTCATTGACATCAACATCCAACGGGACCTTTGGGGTATAGCAAGGTAAGCACACTATCACATATGATATATTCTCTCAGCTCATCTCCTAAGCCATTCTCAGTGAGTACTCAGTCTCTGCAAGTTCAGGAGACCAATCATTCACAAGTTCTGGTGTAATAGCCGTCAATAATGCCTCTTGCAGAATTGGGTTCCTTCCTTCAACGTTTCACCTGACACCGAAGGCCCAGCAGTTGACTTCCCTGTCACCCATTTTCCAAGAAAACATCATTAGCCTCCATTGTTATAGTGAGCGTTACAGTGTGAAATTTTCATGTACCTTGCCACAGCGTCAACAGTATGTTTCACCTCTCAAAATCTCAACCAATATCCTCCCTTTTTGGTCTCCAAGGTGTGTGAGAGTTGAGGTCAGTTGCTGCTCAAATTTAAGAGCTGTCAAATCATACCTCATCCATCTTGCTTCTCACATAGGAAGTTTGCAACTCCTTTCAAATTGCATGCCATCCCAACGAGCAATGTTCCAAATGTACATGCAGCCGATGCCTGTAACCTGTCCACATGTTATTGTTGAATCTCTCCTACAGTCTGCATCACCCCACACGTTATTGTTGAATCTCCTCTACGGTCGTTAGTACTGATGTGAGTAACTCTCATCCTCATTTCAGATGCAATCATCTGCAGCAACTGAGCCAGTTTCCAACAGCCCTGAACCTTTGTATGAAAAACAAAGACAGAAGTGGCGAGCTCGACAGAGGCAATAGCATGACGGATGATTTTGCAGGTGATAGTCCGATGAATGATCTGGAATCTGTATGTCCTACTCTGTCTACCTCCATAGCACCTACTCATTAAGAAATAGGTTGATAGTATTAACTCCCAGGGGTTTGAACAAATTGGTGGTAGGGGCGGTCTCAGCCACTTCAAGTATACTTCAGCAACAAACCAATACAGCCTTTGGCGCAACATAACCCTCACTCCCAATGCCCAGAAGTGCCACTACACATGTAACGCTGCTGGGCAAGCTGCTGAGGATGTCTCTCGCACCTCTCCTACCTCTCCTACCTCTCCTGAGCCCTCTTCTGCACGTCCTGCCAATCTTGACCCGTTCTTTGATGGCCTCAATCCTGAGACCATTGCCAGCATGGCACACAACCAATCCTTGCCCTTTTTGAATACACCATCTCCCACCTCTGCTGGAGCCCCACTACACAACAATAACAAGAACTGCGACTTAGCTCAAATCCAACCCTAATTCCTCTACAAGGACTTCCTGAATGAAGGCAGGCAATTTCCAGCCTATCACGCTTCCACCGGGCCCAAACAGCATTGAAAATTCAGGAGAGGCATTAGAAGCTCGCCTCCGCACCACCACCTCAGAACCTAAGGCTACCACTCTGAAAGCCACCGCTCCGGTGACTCCAACCTCCACTGCCTCACATGTACCTCTTTGTCAATCTAGTGACCGCCGAGGTTGCATCTCAAACTTGGAATACCAACACATCAAAAAGACCTTTGTTACTATAGACGATCTCTTTTGCCAGGTAGCAGACAAGACAGGTTGCCCGGTCAATACTATTAGGCGCCAATATGTGAACAGCCGAGGGCCTCGACAAGTCCAACAGGAAACTATTTAGAATCTCTATCAGATGCACTTCAGCAACCATTGTGACAAGGAGATAAGTCACCTCGGTCTGAACACATTGGATGATTGTGATTGTTAGTGGCAGTATTTATTTCTCTGACCACTATTCACATATTGTGTGTAGCCAAGGAAATCGTCGCCAAATGCTTCAAAGCCTTTACTGCAGAATACCAAGACAAAGCAGAGGACTACCTCTATATCTCCAATGACTTTGATCGCATTGCAGCCCAAAAAGAGACTGTTCAACAACGTACCCATGCCTTTGCAAAGCACATCCAAAAGGTTGAAAGACTGGTATGTGGCCAATGCTATGTAACCTTTTTCTACTGAGCTCAGAATTTATATAGCATGCCGAAGGTATCAACAATTGATTCCAGAGTATCACCGTTATTGTGGGCGAGTGCATCAACGAAGATGTGGATATATCAACCGTCCTAGCTACCTCAGGCCTCAAAAATGCTGGGTCCTTGTTCTTATAAGCTACATCTCCGCTCATTAATCCTTCTACATAGTTTTTCCTTGATCGACTGAAGCTCGACAATTACATCATCACAGGCCTAGCAAGGTGCCAAGCTTAGTATGTCACTCATTGTATTACATACGTCTTAATCTGATCTCTTGCAAGCAATGGAGTTGCAAAGGAATTGACGGAGTCATATGATGCGGACAGCATTGCCCAGGACCTCAAGACCTCTAAAAGATTGGTTCCGGTCAAGGCCAACCCAGAGTCAGTCGCTGAATCCAATGCAGAGAATTTGGCTGATGAGTCCAACCCAATCAAAGGTTGCAAGAAACACTTGCCTACATGACATTTGCATGCACTAAACTTTGGTTGTGCCTATGCAGTTGCAGCTGGGAAAGCCACCCGCATTCCATACATCGCCAAGAAAGTTCCTTGGGCAACCATTGGCAAACATCTCCTCACCACCTCTCATGTCTTGGAGGGCTGGCCCATCACCTGTCCATTCCTGACCAAAACCATCAAGACTGACAAGGGAAAAAAGGAAAATGGAACAGACGGTAGTCAGGGTATCAAGGACCTTGGTACCAAGTATGGTCAAATCCTATTGACCACACTTAGGAACAGAGATATCAAACATGTACCATGCAATGCCAAGGATATTCTGAACAATGTTATACTGATCATCAGCACCAGCGCCCCTGAAGAGGTCAGTGCCCACACATGACGTTTACTCAATGATGGCTGTACCATCTGTATTGAGACAAAGAAAAGTGCCACCACATCCTGTGTCAAGCAAAAAAAGCAGGTACATAACCACACTCCTGTTGAAGGATCCTCTTCCCCACCACCCGCGCCTGCCAAATCAGAACAGAAGACCTCAAAACTTGCTCCTATCAAGGAAGTCTACTCTGTGAGCACCGGCTCTGACAGTGATGATGACCACCCCATTACTGAGTTGAAGAAGCATTGTAAAGATACACCTTCCCCAATTGAAGTTCCTGACACTCCGTCGGACGACGTGCCACCCATGATAGTGACGACAAGTCTGAGACTGAGGTATACCGTTCCCCAGTGAAGACTTGGTCAAGGAAGAAGTTAGCAAAGGGCAGACCCCCTTCCACTAAGGTGAAACCCCCTGCCCCCACTAACATGAAGGCTACTGCCTCAACAATTGTCAGAGAAAAATCCAGTGTGCCTCCCCCTATGAGAGAAAAACCCAGCACACCTCCCCCTACAGAGAAAGCAACTGCTCCCACCACTGTCATAGAGACCTCCAAAAAGTCCGTCACAGCTTGGGGCAGGCCCAAGGAAAATGACAACATCCCGACAATGCCGCAGCCCAAGAAGGCAAATGCCCACGCTATGATGAAGCAGACAGTCCCTGCACCCGCAATGTCAAAGAAGAGGCCAAATGCTCCCACCACATCAAAGAAACACACTACTGCCCCCACATTGTTCAAGGAAGCCATCACAAAGACTACCGCTCCCACCACATCAAGGGAGAAGACACCAGCTCCTCTTGCCTCCAAGGACTGGCAGAAATCAAGCGTCTCCGCTCCCCCCCCCTGCCGTTGGCAAACCAACAGCCCCCCCTAGCAAGCAAGCTACTGAAGGCGGTGCCAATGCCAGAAGCCAGCTCAAGCAGGTACCTCACGCTCCTTCCACAGTACCCACTGCCACTTCCACTCCTGCTCCCCACCACCATGCTGTACCAGATCCTAACGCTAACCAACACTGACCTAGAACCGGGCAAGACATTGTCAATTCCTTCCCCCCCACATGACTCAACTCAGCGCAATCCTCAGGACCTGCTACATCCAATCCCGATTTGCACCACCGCGCTGTACCGGATCCTAACGCTAATCAACACTGACCTAGAACTGGGCAAGACATTGTTGATTCCTTCCCCTCCACATGACTCAACTCAGCACGATCCTCCGGACCTGCTACATCCAATCCTGACATGAACAAGTCTACAAATCCTGCAGTTGCCTTGACAAACACTGGACCATCTGAGGAATCTCAATCGCAGGCACCCCCCTAGGATTCAACCAATCAAGCAAAAAATCACCTCCTTCCAGTGTCTCCTTCAAAAGCCAGCATGAGCAGGGCAGTGCCAAACCCCTGCAGAACAAGGCCTATGAGATGGGTCCTGCTGGCCACTATTACAATGTGTACAATCAAGCTCACCACCAGCCCCAGCCTCCATACCCTGGTTATATACCCTACTATGATGGCTATCATAGGGTGCCCTATGGCTATCTGGGTGGAGGTCTTCCTCCACCTCCCCTGTTTCCTCCTGGAGGCCACCTGCCTACACAGCCCACCTCCCATCCCAGTTCTACGGGCCACCCCACCATGCCGGCAGTATGCAATATGGACCGCCCCATCCTGAACCGCCTCAGATAGGAAGCCATCCAACAGAGCCGCCTCCCTTCCCCCCCAGTTTTGAGGGTTGCTATTGGTTGTCACCAGGCGCAGGCCTCTGCCAAGCTGGCCAGCAACCAAGAGGCCAAAATGGAGGGTTAACAGCTGATTAGTGGCACCTACCATCTTAATGTTGCGTTGTGTGTAGCCTGTCTTATTGCATCTCAAAAGAAGTATATACGGCCGCAGCCACCTAATCTACCATCTTGCAGTATAGTATTCTTGTTATATTCTTGTTATTCCTGTCAATGATATAATAGTTTTCTTATGACAAGCCGCCAAAATATGAGAAACTCATAAAAATGTAACGCAAACTCAAAAAAAAACTTCTATTGCACTTCAAGAACAGAGGTCTGACTACTGACTGGAACCTTAAGAACAGAGGTCCCGACCTCACCTGAAATGTTCTTGACCAACACCAACAGGCCCCGATCCAATCGCCATCCCGGTATTGACACACAGTCATGCTCTAAGGCCCTTTCCTACTGTCACAGAAATGGGGCTAAGGGCCCATCAAGAAGCACCTACCATTGTGCCAGCGGTGATGAGGAATGTCTGAATGTCGGCCAGTAATTCCATCAATATATCTTGATCACCGGATGCTTTGTGAGTATACGTACTCAATGATCAAACAGACAAACAGATGTGTACTTTGGCCATCTCTGACAATAAGTATCAGCAGGCTAAATGAAGACAGAAAGAAGCAAATTATGGAAACCATAAACATTGCAGGTATGAAAATTCTTCACATCCTCAGTGAATCCCTGTTCCTTGTCATACTCTGATGCAACCTTAAGAAAATCTGATACTATTTTGTCTCTGGCGCAAAAGAAACCTTGATAGGCCCGGATGTTCCATGTGTAGGAATATTGCCTTGGGATTGAAAGGTCTCTATCTGAGTTTCCCCAAGTCAAGGAATGTCCACAAGTGTGAGAACTAATTTTCTCACTTTCTTCAGCAAAGGAATCAGATGCTCTGATCCCCAACCATTATTCCCATGGACTGTTTCCTAGTTGTCATAATTTGAAGCAGCAGCACATGTGTACATGGTAACTAGGGTATAGGTCATCCAATGGTGTTGTCATAGGAGCACAAAGGGAGTTTGCACAGTTGGTACTGGATCCTCCTCTGAGGCAGTGCCCTATAGAGACTGTCAATGAGCAACCTGATAAAGCTGTGCTAGGTTTGCTCTGGTGTTACATAAAAGTCTTGCTTGAGCGCTTGAGATTGCAGAAGTAGCGCACGGGTTGGATGTGGTCTAGTTTCTCCTGTGTTAAGGATCCTGCCTCTGAAATCTTACAAAGCAAAGGTTCAGCCAATGACTCCATGATATTTTGAGATGATGTCAAACCAGAATCTTCAGATTAGGATCGGCTTTCACAAGTCTGCCCGCAATAACACAGGCAGAGGCACCTCCTGAGTCGAGAGTTAAACGTTACTGCAGTAGGAGGATAGGCACTTGCCACCTGCAAAGATATTATCCAACTGCTTGTCCACAGATCTGGATGTCATTGTGTGATTTCTCTGAAAGTAAGTCTTTGGGTTCTCCTGCCTTCATCATGTTACATGCAATAGGATATATATAGCCTTCTGAGAGTTGGTCATCTGTCATGGTTGTGTACTCAAATATGCTGGATTTGCCTATTAGACTTGTCTTGAGTCTTGGGTCCAGCAGGTATCCCCAACGTTAGCGCCAAGTATTTTTGAAGTTGTGCATGAGCGACAGAATTAAAGTCTTGGTTTGATATGAAGGTGGTACAAAGTGGTATAAGCCGGTCAACATTCTTGCAATGTAGGCCTAGGTAAGCTTTCAAAAGAAAGCTTTGAACTCTACCCATTGATTGAGCAGTCTTTGTAGGTCTTTGTGCCCACCTGGGTGCACAATGTTCACATCTACCCCACAACGTTTATTGTGACCTAGTGCAGAACATTTAGATCATACAAGACACTTAGGCCATCCAAAAGTGCATCGATAATTGTTGGACGTGGTGGAACTTGTATTAGAGGTGTTGTGAGCCACGTGCGTTGTGTGTGGTGGTAGATGATGGATCTTATCTGGTCTATCCACTTGAGTCACTGTACTCTCATCATTGCCATGGCTTATTTATCTTTCTCTCATACCTCTGACTGTTGACACAAGGACACTAATAAGGACACCAATGGCAATGCAGAATAGTGACTAACACCAGTCTTTTTCTAATACATACACTAATAATCCAGATATAGTCCCTCTCAACTTTGGCATAATACTCTACCCCAGTTTTTTTTTTTTTTTTCTTTTTTTTTCTTCCTTTGGTGTAGTGTTGGGATGGCTCTGTGACCAATGCCAAAGTTGTCTCCGCAGAGCCCGCGGTAATCACAGGGGATACTAACCCCATATTGGAACAAGCACATTTGACACCACCGGGGAAATGTGTTATGCACTGGGTGTGGGACTCAGGGTCACCCCAATCAATAGCATCTCCTCTCCTCCTACTCACTAACCTATCTCTACTCCATCATCCTCTATGCCATGATTGGGGCCTATACCCACTAAAACCCTGGGAACTTCTATCCAGTCATCTGGGAGTTTGTCTTCTTTCTGTAGCATACCGGACCAGGTCTGTAACACCAGTTTTTTTCTGATAGCCTTCAGCCCATATTTCCTGTTCATCATACCTTGATCCAGTGCCAGTCTGTCATTTAGACACCATTGCCATCTATTGAAGACTTCTTCTCTGGTGAAAGGATTGTTTTTGTTCTGTATGACACACTCACATCTGAGTTTCCAGATAAGGTAGGCCGATTCAACCATGAGAATTCAGTAGAATCTTGCCTTGCCTGTTATTGGTTTTCCTTTATTATTTCTGAATTCAGCCAAGGGGGCTCCTAGTATGGTACCCAAGACTGGTTGGTACCACGAGCCCTTGTATTTCCTTTCCCATAGAGCTTTTGCAGCTCTCCACACCTCTGTTTGGCCTGGGGAACTACACTTTGTGAGTATGTGTTCCATTGTTTCAGTTTCTTGACAGTGGCTGCATATTGCTCGCTTTTGGATCTCCGGTTTAAAAGACGGGAGTAGCCAATGGCCACCCACCCTGTACGCATTGTGTGTGGTCATCCATAGGAAGTACCGTTCCTGCCATGAGAAATCCTTATGTTTTAACTTTTTCCATATTTTTGCAGAAGTTGGTCGTCTTCCAAAGATTTCTTCTATACAGTCTTTTGTGTGTTCCAGATTCTTTTCTGTCCTGGTGTGTACCGTTCTTTTTTGACTTCATTTTCTTGGCTTGTATTGCCTTATAAGCCAGCAACTGTGTCACTTTTGCTAACTTTGCACCAGTTACCCTTAAGGTGGGTTCTGTTGACATGTACAGACCAACCACGTCCTTCCAAGTCACTTCATCTGCCAGTCTATCAGCCCCTTCATTCCTTGGCTGCCCACTGTGGCTTTTTACCCACTTTACTTTTGTCTTTGTCCTTCTTCTGCGCATTTGCTCAACTGTCAGCTGTGCCAGTTTTGCATTTGCAACACCAATATAACCAGAATCTTCATTTTTCTCCAGGTCTCTTGTTATGAGGTTTATTACATATTTTGAGTCTAACTCAATTTTCAGATTTTTTCCTTCAGGGGCAGATTCAATGGCTTCTTTTAGCGCTAGAATTTCACCTGTTTGGTTGGATTGCAGAAGCTTAGGAGGGACTTTGATGCTCTGGTTTAGGTTGTTCCTGTCAGAATAGAATACTCCGGCCCCTGCACATGCATTCTTGTTGCCGTTATTGAAACAAGACCCGTTGGTTGCAAGGATGGCTTCCTTGTCTGACATATGTATCGGATCTAGCTCAGGGAGCTTGTTTGAGGTCTCCCCTTGGGTGAATCTATGGAAGACCTCAGCTAGCGTCCCATATGTCACCAACTTCCTATGGAATTGGATCCATTCATCATTCTGTTGGCTTGCAGGGTTGTCTTCCAAGGGCGCTCCCTCAAGGTCAGATACCCTTGGATCCCACTTTGGTGGTAGTGTATCTAGCAGTGCTTTTGCCTTCGTTGCACAGCTGTGGGGTGTGAGGCATTGTAGGTATTCTTCCATCTCATTACATTTTCTACATTCACACTCATCAGTTGGTATATGGTCTGGGGAATCTAGGAGGGCAGCCAGATCTTCCACATTCTCTACTGACATAACATGGTGTGAGTTTTTGAGGCAAATACTTGCACCTTGGTTGAGGTATCTAATCTTCTTGTCAGCATCACTGTGGAACCAGATAGGACGCTTGCATTTAATTTTCTTGTTGAAGGCTAGTCCTTCTGTTTGAACACCATATTCCTTTGCCACTTGCTGAAGTTCCACCAGGTCATCACACATTCCAGCTCTCTTCCTTGTATAGGATCTACAAAGAATGCGCCTTAGGGTGGGAACTTTGATAGCTGACTCAGATTTGTCATGATTGTGTAAGCTTAGTCAGTCTTATATAAGATTTGTCAGCTTCAAAATTTTGGTTCTCTGTGTGAACTCACGCACCTGTCCACATGCTGACCCTGCGTGATTTACACGTGACTTCTCCACATGCCTGGACCCGCACGCCTACTTCTACACACCTGCAGGCACCCCCGCTGCCCCACACTTATTTGCCAAGCTGATCATGTGACCTTCAAAACATTCTCCACTAACCCTCAACCCTATCTCTTTATTTTGCATCTCTGACCACTCAGTCCTTTGAATTTGTAAGTTGACCCACTTTTCTGCTTGATCTATATTTTCTGATGGGTTTTTTAAAGGTCTTTCTTGCTCACTCTGCTGGCAGTATGCTCTCATTCAATAGATGGATGTGATCATGATAACTGATAGCTGTATTCTTTCAGATTAGGCCTCTTCTGCTGAACCTTTGACTTGAAGGTATGTATTCTTTAGTACCTCTGATGTACTGATCTATATGAATTTCACAGTGATCTTGCTATTTCTATCTGGTGGCTTCTGATT
>JAGGAS010037783.1:0-11126 GCA_017657355.1 Termitomyces sp. K1Ac | reverse complement strand
CTCTCGTCTTCCGCTCCCTTGTTCCGTACCGGCTCCCATACCTGCCCTTCCTCCATCTCCGCCCTATCTCTCCCTTCCCTCGCCTGGTCCACCATCTCCTTCACAGTCTTTACCGACACCTCTGCTAGGTTCTCTAACGCCTCCTTGTATCCCTCCATGGCCTTCTCCACCGCCTCCGTTACTACCTCCGCCACTACTTTCTCCACCTCCTTTGTTGCAACAATATCTAGGCCGAATATGATGGCCCGCATGCCGTCCTGGACCTCGGCGGGTGTGTCTGTCTTTCTCAATAATTGCAGTAATGCAGTCTTCAGTGTGCTGAGGTCTAGCTTGCTCGCTGGTGCATCGATGAATCCCTTTTCACTCAGCCACTCTCTCGCGTTTTCTGGAGAGCTGATCCTCGATTCTTGTCCCGCTGTGGCCCTTGTTACACGGGTTGGTTGCGGTGGCAGCCTCGTTTGGCTGCCTCCACCGCTGCTTGTTTGCGGTGGCATCTTTCGTCGCTCTGAACTATACACGAGTTTCTTATAGTAGTCGAGATGATATAGGAAGGTTTATCTACTTCTAGTCTGCCTTTCTCCTGCTTCTGTGTTCCCTCGGAACGTGTTGGTCCGGGTTCCCACGGTCTACAGGTGATGGTTCAAGATTAAGAAGCGTCCTCACACAGCCAAATAAGTATCAGTGGGTCAACTTGTGTAAGTGATGGTAATCCTCAAGTATAGATCAAGAATGCCACAGGCATGCAGTGGAAATTGAAGTACAGTGCCAATTACGATGGGCATCAGAAGGCCTCTCATCTCTCCTGCGCAGCAAGCTCAGGGTAGGCAGTCTGCTAAATTCTTGGAATGGTTCCAGAACGATTTCGCTGCTTTTGTCGATTGACTTCATCCCTAGTCTCCGCTAGACCGGTGACCTCTACGGAGCTTGAGTAGAGGTCAACGCTTGCTCATTATAACGGCTGGTCACGAGTCCAATTGCAAGTCTCCGCAAAAGATTATTTATGTCGTCTCCGTCGCTGTTTCTTTGCAAAAAGGAAATGGTACGGGTGGCAACTCTAATCATACATGCACCCATCCAACCACGACATGCCAGCCCACAACGAAAAACCAGGCCTGGATACACAGGTCAACCATCCGTATCAGCAGGCATGTCCAGATGGGGGAGAAGTGAAATCGAGGAGTTTACCCCCCATACAGAAGCTAAATCATGTGGTGGCAATGTTCCTTGTAGCGAGTAGCGAGTAGCCAAGAAAGCTGACTACGGCTTAGTCTGGTCCTTGGCAACGTGCATGAACCTGGGGGGATTGTCCTCATTGTCTGCTCTACTATCGATCCATAGGTCGCAATGTGATCTGGAATGTCTTCTGTCGTGTATTTGATTCTGAAGAAGGAGTGGGTCATCTGATCTGCGTCCCTGCAGCCGAGGCAAAAGAAACCGTGGTCAACCTGCCGGCCAGCATTGAGAAGAAGTGGGGCTGTGATGATAGCCATGAATCGCTTAGGCTCCCCGGTGCCTTTGTCCGACTGTGGAAGACCACGGCCCACCAGACTCTGGACTACTGCCTGGCGATCATATAGTCGAAGTCGCTTGCGCCGCAAATAACCCTCCTTCTTGTACCAACCGTCGCAGTACCGCCCGGGCAGGCTCAGGATGCTTGGGGAATTTGCCAACTCTAGAAGTTTGCGAGAGCTTCTAGCATTGCTCGGTGGCCTTGCATCAAGGGTGAAGAATTTAGATGCTTCGTAATTTGTGAGGGGGTAGTATTCGGGCCCCCGGGTGTAACATGAGTAGCAGACACGGCGACAACATATAAGATAGAGATGGTCGCCTGTAGCGTGAGGCTACCAAATAAGGCAGATGTCACGTCACACGAGTGAAAGTAAGAGAAACGCAGAGAGAACTGGTGTAAGTCCTGTATTGCGAATGCTTCTGTATCGAATACAAGTAGGCTCCTTATATACGTAGAGAGAGAGATTAGGTAAGTATGTCATATGTACTGTCAATATAACTAAGAGGAGATGGAGTAGGGTCGATGGTGTGCGGAATGAGTAGTGACGCGTCACAGGATCCCTACATGCGCCCTCCAGACGAGTCGAAACATGGGTCGAACGTTGAGGCTCGGCTCGGGTGTATCAAAGGAGTTTACATCAAGAAGTCGCTGAGGAACTCGTCATTGGTAAGAGCTCCTTCAGGTAGCGAAGAGTTAGTCATTGTGGTGTCATTGTTGGCAACTGGAGCGACGGGTTGAGTAGATGGGCCTGCAGCAATGTTGGATTGGGTTCCAGCGGGCATGGGGTTGTTGGGTGTTGATGGATTAGTGTTAGTTATACTAATGTCTCCGATGCCCAGAAGCACCGGATCGTCGAATGAGAATGAATCATTGGCATTGTTAGCAGCCGGAACTGCAGGCAGCGGAGGAGGTTGATTAGCTGGTTGAAAAGGGGTTTGATGGTTATTAACGGGCAAGTGAGGAGGGGCGGCGCGAGGGGGAGAAGGAGGTGCCATAAGTATATCCTCAAATCCCTGGTCAAAGTCGGCTTGCGGGCCATAACCAAACATAGCTCCTTCATCACCTTGAGCAGCGGCACGCTCCTCGTCACGACGCTGGAAGTACACGTTGCGACGGTATATGTCGTCGAAGGGACGATCTAATGCGATCTGGATCAAGCCGAGCTTGCGTTGATCAATGTCACCTCTCTGAGTAAGAATGCCGAGGAGTACAAGCTCGCGATAACGTTCGCGATCAAAGAAGTTGGTGTAAATGGAACCAGGCATGACTGGGTGCTCGGGAAGGATCCAACGGTTGTTCTGAACGTCGAACTCTGCGAGGCGGTATCTGTATTCCTCGGCAGGAACAGAGTTAAAGAATTTGGCGAAGGAATTGTAGTTAAAGGGGGGACGGAGTGCACTACGACAATGCTCGGGAGTGGCGATGATGAGGTCGCTATACCGTAAGTACATGGCCACTTGGTTGGGATGCAACCAAGCTCCATTACGAGGGTTGCCATCACGAGAGATAAGGATCATCTGGGACACTTTATCTTGTTTGAGGAGAGGGTGTCGAGGGAGAGCGTTGGCTTGCACAGCATTAGGTTGTCGCTGGCGGCCGTATTGGTGGTGGCCGCGATAATCTCGAGCTCCTCCACGCATGATGTCGAAATGTATTGCTGAAGGAGAGAAAGAGTTGAGGGGGAGTGATGAGGGAAGGGGATAGAAAGGGGAGTCTTTTATAGCGAACTTCGCGAGCGTATTCCCCGTTATTTCCTCCGTGAATTGCAAGTTTCCTAAATATACCTGAGGGTCATCGCGTGGTGGCGTTCCCGTTCCTTGCTGTAAGTCAGAAATATTGTCAATTCCTAGTAAATCAAAGTAAGGGCCTAGTAAATTGAGGTCTTTAGCCTGCGCGTGGGTTAGCCAAGTCTTATCTCCAGCTTTCCAAAGTGTCTCGAACATAGCGTGTGACTTTGTACCTCGATGCGCCACAATTCGATCAGCGGCCCATTCATCCGTATCTTCACCCGTGATCTGCGCATCCAGCCTCCCGGGAAATAATCGGTCATCGTTTGGCTTGTGAATACGCAATAGGGCGGCGTGAAATACGTCGTGGATACCTCGTTGCTTCATACTTGAAGGTAAATCAATCCGGTATGAATTATTGTTGAAGTCCGCGATTATAGGATAGGGGCCCACATATTTGGGAATCAGCTTACGTGCGAGTCCCTTGGGGTAAGTCAAGTTTCTTGTGGAAATGTATACGAGGTCACCAGTACAGAAAGGAGAAGGTCGCCGACGGCGGTTGGCATCACGAGTCTGCCGAATGCGAGCGGTCAGGATACTGTCGTGTGCAGCCATGATCGCGGTGCGTAGTCGTTGGGCAAATACTCGAACACCTTGAAAATCATTAGGTTGGGATTGCCTCCAGACCATGGGGCGGGGGATGCGACCCGAATTAAGGAAGAAGGGGGAATAACCTGTGCTATCGGCCCTAGCCGAGTTGATAGCAAATTCAATAGCAGGTAGTTTGGATACCCAATCCTTCTGTCCGATACCAATACATTGCCTAATCATTTGGTTGACTGTCCGATTCGCTCGCTCAGTTGCTCCATCGGACTCAGGGTGATAAGCCGAGGAAATACGAAGTTGGGTGCCAATGAGTTGGTGCAGATGGGACCAGAATTGGCTAGTGAAGTAAGAATCGCGATCACTAACTATTGCTCGAGGTAAGCCGTGATGTTTGTATACTTCCGAAAATACGAGTTCGGCGACTTGTCGGGCGTTGTAGTTATCGCGGCTGGGAACCAGATGAACCATGGCGGTAAGATGATCGATGATTACGGTTATAGTATTGTAGGAGGCGTCTCGATCCTTCGATTCTGGTAAAGGACCAACGAAATCGATACCAATCACTTCCCAAGGTTGAGTGGGAGCCTCGAGAGGATTGAGGAGGCCGTAAGGTTTCTGGTTAGAAGGTTTACTTCGTCGGCAGGTAATACAAGTATCACAGAAAGCCTGTACATCATGAGTGAGGCTTTTCCACCAGACTAGATCATGTAGATATATCAAAGTCTTACTAGGTCCTAAATGGGCTAATAAAGAGTGAGCCTCTGATATAACAACTTCTCGAACACTTCGGCCGTTGACAATAACAGACGGGATACAAAGAAGTTTCCCCGTGGACGTGTTCAGAAAGATAAGTTCGTCGTTGATTTCGAAGTTCTTATAGTGTTTCGGGTTGTCGAGTATCTTTTTGAATAGAGAGTCTTCGCCATATCGTCCTCGGATGCTGGCCTTGAGGTCTATAGGCTCCCGACCGCGTAAGAGTAATTCATCGAGGGAGACGGGGGTCGATTCATCGAGTAACGTGGCGAGTTCTTGGGAGGTTGACGCTATTCCTTCGTCCAATAGGCGTTCTTCGGCAGTCTGATCCGTGTGGGCGCCTAATGGGCGCGTCTGGTCATCGATCACGGGTTTGCGTTTACGCGCTGGCAGCTTGATAGTGAGTTTCTTGGTTTCGTTCTGCTCGTTCCCTTGGGGCTCGCCCTCCTTTCGTTCTCTCGGACCATGAAGAACGAAATTTCGAACGTTACGAGCCGCAAATTCCTTCGAGGTCTCGGGCCGTCCAGTTTCGGCAGGCTCAACAGCGCGTTGCTTTCCTTTGGCTGATGATTTCGTATTTTCAATAACGCGAGATTTCCCTTCCTGGGATGTAAACCCGCCCTCCAATACAGCGTGTAGTCCCAAAGATTCGCTCGTTCCCTCGTTTCCGACGAGCACAGGCATAGTGATGAGATGTCGGCCGAGGGAGTCATTGTCGATTATGTCGTGGTACGTATATTCAGATCTTGCGCGAACTGTGCCTGGTTCATCGTTGCTATAGAGTCTCGAAAGGGCGTCAGAAAGAATATTTTCAGCACCAGGGACATAGACGACGTCGAAATCGAATTCGGAGATTTTCTCCATCCATCTGGCTTGTCTGCCAGATAGGTTTTTCTGGTTGAGCAAGTGAATCAGACCCTTGTGGTCGGTATACCAGGTAAACTTTACACCTTGTAATATGTCTCGGTGTCTTAACATTGTCTCAACCCCTGCTAGCATTTCGATTTCGTGAACCGGGTAATTCTGCTGGGCAGGGTTGAGTTTAGCAGAGAAGAATGCGGCGACTGTAGCGTTCTTCCAATCGCGGCCCTGGCTCACTACACCCGCGATTCCCGTGCAACAACCATCGGTGACCACGTTGACAGGTTGGGCCTCTGGGCGATAATTCAAGGGTTTACGATGGTGTTCCTTACACACCGAGGCGAGCCGTTTGATATCTTCAAACGCGCGTTGATGGGTATACTCCCATCGGAATGGCACCGTGTCTCCGGTCAAACCATGGAGGACTCCCATTGGTATGCGTACTCGATCGATGTCATCCGCGAGATATCCAGCCGCGCCAAGAAAGCCTCTCAAGAGATCGCGATTAGTTGGGACTTTCCATTTCGTGAGGGCATCAACCTTGTCCGGGTCCATCTTAATACCTTCGTCGTCGATCACGCGTCCCAAAACCTTCATTTCCGCGCAAAGGAATTTTAATTTACGTTCACTAAGGTAAAGTTTTTCGCGTTTAAGAATGTCAAGAACGATTTGAACATGTTCGACATGATCATGTAGGGAATCGGAATATATTATGATGTCATCAAGGTATACATCCATAAACCTTCCGAGATACGACGCGAATAGATAATTCATTAGCGCTTGATAGGTTGCGGGGGCATTGCAATCGCCCTGTTGTACAACGTGGCTGACGATATTGCCATCGGGGGTAGTTACAGTGGTTCTGTAGACATGTTCAGGTTTAATCCTAATCTGTTCATAGGCATCCTGACCGTCAATTATGGATCGATATTTCGCCTTGGCGGCTCGTCGAAGGATACCATCGATGTCGGGAAGTGGTGAAGATTTCTTTACTGTATTAGCATTGCGTGCTCGTAAGTCACTGACTATACGCAGGCGAATCGGCTCACCTGATTTTCCAGGTTTTTTGAGGAACATCATTGGTACGGCATTTCCTGCCGTGGTTACCTCCCATCGGCCAGTGCGGACATATGTGGCCCTTTTCTCATCCCATTGGGGTTTGAGAGCCTCAGGGCATCGAGACGGTCGCCAAGGATAGATTTTTGATTCGTCGATCAAGGGAATTTCGTGGTTGATCGCACGTAAGGGAGGTAACGGGGTTTCGGCAGCTGATTTACACAAGGGTTTAGCATATTCTCGTAGCTGCTCACGAACTCGTTCAAGGCCATCTTCATATAGATTCATGGCGCGTGAAGACAGTCGTGCCACGCCACTTCCTTCAGCGAGTGGAACGGGTTCCTCGCTTCCGATGATGACACGAGGTGGGTTTAGTCCAAACGACACCTTGTGCTGATGAATCCAGGGTGTTCCAAGGATCAAATCGTATCCGTTTAAATTCATAATGTCAAAGTAACGAGTTCCCGAGATCCTCTGGTATTCGAGTTTAACCGTGGTTCCGAAGTTGACCTTAGATCGAGAGCCTTGCACTGCGAGCTGAACAGGTATGGATTCCTTTAATTCTAATTTCTTTACCTGAAGTTGTTCTGCAACTGTACTAGACATGAAATCACCGAGTGATCCCGAGTCGACAAGGGCTCGCACGGGGTGTTCATCAACTTTAACCACGATTACGAGGGGCTTAGGAACAAGTCGTTGATCGTTCTTCCGGCGTACGTTGTGTCGTACCAGATTTGGGTAAGTCCCGGCCTCTACTTGTTGACCATTGAGCTCAAGGCTAGATAGGTTATCGGAGTGAGGCGAGGGTCCTTTGTGGATCGAACGCATGATTTCGTGGATGTCGTGTCCTAGCTGACTGAGGGGTCGAAGGTCTGGTAAGTCATTTCCCTGGTCGTAATCATTGTCCGATTCATGGGTATAGTCCAGATTGTCGTTGTCCGGAGGGTTGGTAAGTGTCTCCCTGTACCAAGTAATAATATCAAAGAGAGGGTTATGCAATCTTCCATACTCAATGTGAGTCTGAATCTGTAAGGTCGCATCGTTAATTTCATAATAGGAATTTCCTTCCACCCTGCGCAGGTATATACGGAACCGTTGTCCCATTACAGGGATTAATTCTTCAGGTTTGTGAGTATACGGGGCGCCCAACTCCAATACTTGTGAGGCGTTCCATGCCCAAACTTCGTTGACTAACGTAGTTCGGTACCAGCTTCGTCGCGTAACCGCAACTCCGGATTCGGACGCACATTGTTCAGCATACCATGTCCCGATTTCGTATCCAGGTTGTGCCACGGTGTCGATCGGGACAATGAAGTCGGTGCCTCGCACTTGATCCCACAGAGACATTTCCGAATCACTAATATCGTATGCGAAGAACCTCTGGCCTTTGTACTGAAGGCAATTGACAGGATCTCCGGGGTAAGGTTGCATGAGTTCTAACATATATTCCAACTTACAAGCAGTAGCACTGCCCAAACAAGAAGGTGGTCCTCGGGCCTTTTCTTCTCGTCGAAGGAGAAATAATTTGACCTCCGAGCTGGTGACATGGATGTCATAAGACCCTTCTACCCAATCAAATGTCATAGGGGGGCCAGTGATTACTTCCTCAAAAAAGCTGTCGTGGTCAGGGACATCGTGAGGCCCTGAGTTGATCCATCCTCTTCCGGAGTCGTCGACTAATTGAGGAGGTTCCGGGTCTGGATATTCGTCTTCTTCAGGAATAGGTTGAAGATCCGGTAAGCTCTCATCATCAGAGTCGTCGATTTCTGTAGAGGTGATAGGATTAACTTTGCCCGACAATGATCTATCCTGAGGGCAGGGAGAAGGGGAATGAGGATGGTGTCCAAGGCAAGCGTCCGCTAGGTGAGTGCGACAGCTGCCGGTCCATAAATCTTCTAAGTCCCCTCCCCATTCCTCCTCAGAGTCGGATACTGATTGAAGTTCGGGTAAGTCATCGTCACTGTTGTATCCCCAATCTTCCTCCATAGAGAAGACAGGTGTCAAGGTGTCTCGGGAACTGCCTTGTTGAAACTCGCCGAGGTACATTGCACCGACGGTAAGTCCTTGGGTAGTGCAACCTAATGCCTCATCCCTGAACTTTTCGATCTCTTCAAGATTAACACGAATACTATTGGATTTTAGACCAGGGGGTTTACCAGAAGAAGACTTTGTCGTTTTGCCATGGGGACAATTTCGAGTAAAGTGGCCCGTTTCGCCACACGAAAAGCATCGGTTCTCGGCCTTATACTCAGACAATTGCTTGTCGGTGAGTCCGTATGAGTTTTCGGTCTTTTTGTCATGATTTCTGGAAGGGCCGGCCTTCGGTTTATAGGATTTCGCGTCCTTGGGGTTACCTCAGACCGACGAGAATCCAGGCGTACTGTTTGTGTCCTTCTTGTGTGGCGAACGAGATCGGCGACGCTGGAATTTACTTCCATTAGGTTTGGATCCACCTTCACTGTGGTTGGTTCGGCTGTGCTTGGGTTGTTTCAAAGATTGTCCTGACTCGCCGCGGTTATCATCTATGTAAACGTTATCGGCTCGTTCCAAGAATCCGGCTTGACGAACAATTTCCTTCCAACTGGAGACCTCCGGATCCAATCCTGCACGGTACAGTCCGCGTTTGATGGAAGGTCGGAATCCATGGAATAGTTTGACAACCTTTTCTTGTTTACTGATAGACCCGACGTAGATGAATAATTCCTCGAGCTCAGCCACATATTCACGAACAGTAAGAGTTTTTCCTTGGCCTATGTCACGAAGCTTATTGCGTTGTCGGTTACGAAAATCAATAGGAAAACATTCGTTGAACAGTTCTTTGAAGAATTGTTCAAGGGTCCACTTTCGAGGACGTCGCAGCACTTCCCTCGAGTAGAACGTCCAAGCTTTCCCAGTCAGGAAACTAGCCACAACAGTTATGTGGCGGCGCTGCTCAACATATCCATCCGTCAGGTAAGTTGAACATTGATTAATAAACTGCATGAATTTCTGAATGTCAGAGGACCCATTGTATTTCTCGGGTGGGATTGGTTTGATGGTAGACGTGGGGTGTCTGTGGTAAGAACGGCGGTTCTTTGATTTTTTCGTATGCTTCCGTCCTTTTCTAGATTTGTCTTTGCGCATTTTTCTGCGCTTGCGAGGGGGCGAGTTGTCTGAATCCGATGAGCTATCGTCGGGCGAATCTTCTGAAGAACTGGACGAGCTCGACGAGGGTTCATCATCATCTGAAGAGCTACTCGAGGAATCAGAGCTACTCGAGAAATAGTCCGATTCTGAATCCGACGAGTCGCCATCGTGTTTACAACCGATCTCCGTAAACAGCTTACCAAGTGCACTGCGCTTTGCGATCTGGTTGATGGGACGTAAGACGCTACCGGTATCCTCCCCATCAGGGACCGGCGAAGCCTTGCTGGAGGCGGGATCAGTTATCCCATCCATCTTGTCACCCAATTCAGGTGAGTACTTGTCCTTTCTAGTCTTTCGAGCCTTAGACTTAGATTTCTTTTTGCGGTTGGCGCTAGTCTTCTTGCGTGGTGCATCTGAATCTGAATCGTCGTTGTTGTGCTTGGCGTTCCCGAGCTTCTTTTTCAACTTGAAGGCGTTCAGCATATCACCTTGAATCTCGGGATCGAGCTCGTCACCAGACAGCCCAGCATCACCCCAGTTACCAGGGTCGGCTCCCTTACCTTTGCGAACTCGGTCGCGGTCATTGACCTCATTATCCTCAAGGTCAGTCTCGATGTTAGGAGCACGACGTGTATTGACATGTCTAAGGTCGATATGACGGCGCTCGTCAGCCGTCATGTTACTACGTGCTTGTCGTACTACACGCTCTTGCTCAGGGTTAAGTACTCCTGGCGTAGCGTCATGCTCGAAGTCATCCGTATCCCTTGCCCGTCGACGAGGGGGATTTTCTCCAAGTTCCTGCAGCGGTTCGCTGCTCAACCTGGTCAACGCCGATTCCGATGCGGAACGAGGGCGCCCTCCGCCTGGAAATCTACTGGCCATTGAAGGCTGGATAAACTCCCTGCGGTTGTTACTAGCCGCAGGGGGCCCGGGCTCCTCGAGCGCGGGCTGGGGTACACCTTGGGCATTGCCTTCGGTGTCCCCGTGCGTGGTCCGACCGGATTCACGCACGCTCTCCACCGTGTTCTGAGCTAATCCAGTTTCCTGGTCAACCCGTCCACGGGTTCGAGTAGGGTACCTTCTAATATTGTTGTTAGCAGACATTTTAATATAATGACTTACGAGCAGGGTATTCTCCTGGTTGATCAGACCTGGGGGATTCCGTGGAACGTCGAGTCGATAGTTATAAGAGTATAGAGGACTTTTAGGAGTTCAAAATATGTAGCGTGAGGCTACCAAATAAGGCAGATGTCACGTCACACGAGTGAAAGTAAGAGAAACGCAGAGAGAACTGGTGTAAGTCCTGTATTGCGAATGCTTCTGTATCGAATACAAGTAGGCTCCTTATATACGTAGAGAGAGAGATTAGGTAAGTATGTCATATGTACTGTCAATATAACTAAGAGGAGATGGAGTAGGGTCGATGGTGTGCGGAATGAGTAGTGACGCGTCACAGGATCCCTACATGCGCCCTCCAGACGAGTCGA
>JAGGAS010037780.1:0-11241 GCA_017657355.1 Termitomyces sp. K1Ac | reverse complement strand
ACGATCTGCGAACGCGAACGCGAGGCAGCGTGGGAGACGTGGGAGAAGGGAGAACATACCGTCTCGCAGAAGCTGGAGCGGTAGGATTGCGGGCTGGCGTAATACGCCTGGCGGGAGTAGGGTGTGCCATCGAGGCGCGTGAGGTAGTCGCCTAAGAGCGCGTGGACGAGGTCGATCTGTGTGTGTGGAGGTTAGGTTAGTGGGTGAAGTTAGTGGTGGGACGGACCTTATTCAACGGGTGTCTGTTGGTAAGGTAAGAAAAAGTAAGGGATGAAGGGAAGGAAGAGTAAAGAGGGGACACACCAGTCTTCATAATGACGCCTTCACGTCTACTTTCTGGATTGGGAGTTCGGAAAGGATGTTGAGGCATCATTGTGCAACGTTTCCGGTTCTAAATGAATTTTAGATAAATAAGTAGAGCATAAGAAAGAAGGGAGGACACCCACCTCATCGAGCCGATGACGAACGGGCCGAATACGAATGGGACCCCGCCGTGTGTGATGTAGTCGCTGCTTGCTTTGCGGGCAGTGCGAATGTTTTGGAGTGCTACAGTCACGGGAGTCCGGGTGCTTGTGCTCGGCACTGAACGTTGAACGTTAACGTTGAACAGGCGCGCATGAAAGACGCGATAGAGGGATAGGGCAGAAACATTGAGCCAGACGGGGCATGATGCATGATTGCGCGGCGACGCGTTGATTGGTGTTGTTGACTTCAGCGCTTTGTTGTGCACTCCGAGAGCTCTTTGTGCAACAACCATCACATACCCACTGTCAGGGTGTATGGCACTCCTCAAGCATTTGTCCGACGCCAAGTTGGCACCACCTCCTTCCCCCGACTCACATACTCAAGCTCTCATAAATACGTGTAACAACCCTTCGCCGACAAACATCTAGACCGGCCATTGGTACGCTAATCTTGTCAGTGAGTAAGTATATGACAAATTCTACGCGCCTCACTGTGCCAACAGAAGCATGGTAAACTCGTGCTACAAAACTCTGACTCGAGATTCAATATTCAACTTTTAACTCATTGTTATTCCTTATACAGCGTCAGAGCTGATCCTACATTTGCCCAATCATAGGATGGTGTTGGCTTCGGATGTTCTATGGCATGGACAAATTTTCCTGATGAGCTTACAAGAATCCACAATACTTAGACAATCTCCTCATGAAATAATGTCCTTCAGGCATCACGATCATGTCATTAATATCATTTAGATGCATATCTGTGTGTCAGTGACATAACCTCTTCCAGGAGTGGTAATGACAATTTTACCCAACCCACAAAGGTGTTGTCTACTATCTGTCTCGTGTGACTGATATATCCTAAATCTGAGTATTGCCGCATGCCTGCATGCAGTGGTGGCCACTTCCCCAAGTATCATGCATACCCCATCAATATCTATCTCATTTGCCATGTTGATGTCTAGCGCTGGCATCGTGGCACAACTCTGCCTGAACAACAACAACATTCTTTACCACCACCTTTTATTTTTGGATGCTGCAAGACTCAATTTTCAAAGGACTTCTTCTGGATCTGTTGCTGACGACGTGTGCAAGATCAATACTCGGGAGAGTCGGGAGTTGATTGGTCTTGTGGGTCAGCTCTCTCACCTGTATCCTGGTTTCAATCTTTACCTACGCATCTTTCTTCGACAATGAACAAGAGATGTGAAAACTGAAACCTTCTGGTCAGAGCTCTGGTGACTAACACAGATGATCTGTGCAGAAAAACATTGCTCCTATCAGTTACCATCACTACAGACAATAAGTAGATATCAGGGGGGTTAATATGTTGAATAGTAAACTGATGCTGTGTCACCTTGCACTATAAAGGTTCCTGGATCCTAACACTTTTTGATCCCTCTTTTCATGGCAACCATAGTATACGATGATGACTCATTCCACCTGATAGACACTGAAGTAGGTCGATCTGTACCTATGCCAGTGTATTTTGGTGGATCTTCCATGGTGGTGAATAACTCAGTTTCTGTGAATTTTTCAGGTATGTGGGATGTAAAGTTTGCCATTTGCTTTTTACCTGACCAAGAGTGGACATAGGAACCTCAATCACAGTATTTGGATTCATTGACAAAAATCTTACTGCATCTGTCATGATTGATGACAGGACACAGCCTTGGATTCAGCCTGCCTTCACAAATGCGACCGTATATCCCATCTATGAGTCCCCAGCTCTACCTGATGGTTTACACAACCTGACATTGGAACTGCGAGACCCACCTTTCCACCAGTACGCTCTAGTAATTGACTATGTCACTGTTGTTGCAGGCAAGAACACTCCATTGAGTGGAGAAACCTTGATTGTTGATGAAAGCGATCGTTCCATCACCTATGAGGGCAATTGGGCATTAGAGACAAACATCTTGGGGGCTCAATCTCTTGCTCGATATCCCTATGGGAACACGTCTCATCAGACTTCCACTAATAATTCATCATTTGCATTTCAGTTTACTGGTTTGTATTCTAGTGGAACTTTTGATTAGTCAATCCCACTGACTTGATGATGTTTTTAAGGAACCTCAGTGTCCATATTTGGTTCCAATTTTGGCAGTTTATCAGATTCACAGGTGATTGGGTTCAGATTGAATCCAATTCTTGATGGAGAACTAGATCACAGTCTGGATGCAATGCCAGTCACGGAATTAAGCTCAAATTTCCAATGGTATCACAGAGCTGGTCTCTCTCCGACTAACCATATACTTAACATGACATTCACCTCAGTGTCCAACAATCTTTCCTTTAACTTGGACTACCTAACCTATACTCCGTCCTTTGCTTCACTTGCTGAGATGGAAAACTCAACTGGTCAGCCACATTTGAGCTCACAGTCTCAAACACCAACCACATCCACTACTATTGGGCCACAGATTAGCACCACATTGACACCCACCGCAGGTCCTGGCATGTCTCGTGGAAAGCTTTTGGCCATTATCGGGCCTGTTCTCTTTGGAGTCATTATTGTCATGATTCTCTTATTCATGCGCAAGAAGAAGGTCCTTTTCTGGTCATCCAGGCAACAGTCCAATATAGGTATGATAGCTACAACCCCAATGATATAAGAAGCAGAGTGCTAATCAATGTTAAGGAGTCTCTCCTTTCCAGCTTTCTCATCCTAGAGCCGAAGGGTTCTCGCATATACTAGTGCACCATAAATCTGGCAACATACATGGTCAAGGTGTCCAAACTGCTGTTCCCTATCATGATCTTCCACTGCTTGAACCGGCCACTACTTCTGATGGAGCTGCACACAGACATGGACACTGGTGGGCCCAGCTTTGGAGGCTATGGCAGCACACACAGCCTGGAACTTGTATGTCTAATCCTGTATTTCTTACAATCTGCCCTTTCTGAACCCAATTGGGACCTGCACACAGTAGAAGCCTTTCCGTCCAACTGGAACCCATCAAGTTCTCATCAACAAATAGTTCAATGGAAGCCTCCTCTGCCTGTGGGTGCCTCACACACAGGCCTACAACGACGAGCATCTCAACAAAGCGATGCTGGTAGTGCAAACGGGACCATTGTGGTTGATCCAGAAGTCCAAGAATTACGAGAGTTGGTTATTTCATTGCAACGAGAAATTGAAGATAGTCGCCAAGTAGTGTATGGGCCACAGAATGGAAGCCTCATGAGGGAAATGGTTAGGAGCCACAGTGAACTACTAAGGGAGCATGACCAACAAGAGAATGAGGATCATGCAAGCATGTCGATGTCAGCCACAGTTGTTTGATTATTTACTAGTGTTGATGCTAGGCTACAAAGGGCTCCATTAACCACCCTTGATTATCATGTGTAGAAAATAGGAATATAGACTGCCAGTTGTTTCTGTTTCACATGTACAATTCATGGTGAACAAGATCAAGAAGATGAGTCTAGGATGTGGACATTTTATGCAAGATTGACATTGAATAAAGAACATGGTGGTTTGAGGAAATAAGAATCAAGAATTGCTACTTGATATCCAGGGTTCTCCTATAACAAATTTGCAGATTAAAATGACATGACCTACTGTGTAAGAATCAAAGGAAGAAAGGACTTGTCCCAGTGTCTAAGCACATTGATATATTATAAGAAGAAATGTATTATGTGTTTGTAAGTACAGAAATGGGTTTGTAGTTGGACCATTGAGGATGGGCCCAGAGCCTGGTCAAGGCAAACAAGGCGTTCAAAAATAAGCTTGAAAGTCTGAAGAGCAATGTTGAGGGTGTACAGCTGGTGCTGCACAGCAAGGTCCACAGCATCCTGGTGTTTTTGGAGATCCTTGCACGGCACAGCAGCACCATCTCCAGCAAGAGGAAGGGACTCAAGGGCAGCATTGACCTGGAAAAGCAGGTTAAGCGCATTGTTGCTCCCGGGCTTGTGGTTGGCTATGAAAGGGAGATTAGCAAAAATAAAAAGAAGAAAAGAGTAGACATACCTATGGCAGGATGCACTCTGACCTTCTTTGTTCAGGGTTTGTTCTCAGGGTTGGCCTAAGGGTGGGGCAGAGAAAGAGAAAGGAGGTCAAGGCAATGAGCAAGGAGATTGAGCTTCAAAGCTGGAATACTCACATTAGCCTTGTGTTTACCAGCATGGGAAGTAGGCTCCAACAGACCTACCATCTTGATGTCCTAGGGCAGCTCAATTGAGGCTCAATTATATATAATATTACAGATATAAATTTCCAAAAAGTAAATGCAGAGCTCAGGCAGGTCACTCCCTCAGGCCAAATTGAACAGCCAACCTTGCCATAAGCAGAGGTTGAAGTCATGTCAAATATCAATATGGCACACTCTATGACTGAGCTATGAGGGACTTGAATAGCAATAAATTTCCAAAAAGGATATATTGATGAATCTGGCAAGCCACTCCCCCCAGACAAATCAAACACCTGACCCACCATCCAGATAGCGGGATGGTGTGCTCTGACCACTAAGCTAGAGGGGCTTGCCAAGATATGCAATAGGTCACCATTATGAGAGCGACCGCCAATGATAATTATCAGCAGCTGACTACTCTTAGGATAAGCGGCCATCAATTATACTTACTAGCCGCCAACTACTTGCCTGATAGGCAGCTGCAGATTACAGTTACCAGCGGCCAATTACAATTACCAGCAGCCAACTACTCTGATTTTGCAGCTCAATAAGAAAAAGATAGTAATGCATCATCTGGCTCACACCCTGAGGAGTAAAACAACTCTGGATCCTGAACCATCACCTGCAGACCATGGGAACTCAAGCTACTACGCGCCGAGGGACCACAGAAACAGGGGAAAGGCAGAGTAGAAGCACAAAAACCTCCTGTATTCAATTGTACTATATACATAACTCGTATAGCAGACCAAAAACATGGCCTCAGGAGGAGGTGGAAGCGGGCAAACAAAACCGCTAACACAAATGACTCACGTCACGAGAGCCACAGCGGGACAAGAGTCGAAGATCGTCACAATGGACAACGCAAGAGATTGGTTCAACGACAACGGATTTACCGACACACCAGCAAGCAACCCGGACATCAGTGTGCTCAAAACTGCACTGTTGCAGCTATTGAGGAAGCCGGACACACCTACCGAACTTCAAGACGGCATGCAAGCTGTTGCGTATGGCCTGGAGTACATTGCAACAAGGGAGACGGAGAGAGGGGTAGCGGAGGTGGTGGAAAGAGCTATGGAGGGGTACAAAGAGACGCTGGAGACACTAGCAGAAGCTTTGGTGAAGACAGTGAGGGAGATGGCTGAGGAGGCGAGGGATAGGATGGAAAGGACTGAGCTTGAGGAGGGTCAGTTATGGGAACCGGCAAGGGGCCAGAGGACTGGACAGGAAAAGGGACAGCAGGGAGGAAATCCGACATATGCAGACACAGTCAGGCGAGCCAAACGCAAAGACATACTGGAACAAACACACAACAAGGCAAGACAACTGATTGTAGACTTTCCAGCAGGTAGCACCACCATAAAGGACCTGACAGAGAAGGAGCTGATTGCCAAAGCGAACATGGCGAAGGACCTCATGGGTATCGCAGGGCTTGACGCACCCATGGTCGAGTTCATAGCAGCACGCAGACTGAAGAACGGAGGTGTCCTCTATGAGCTGAGCACCTGCAATGCGGCAGACTGGTTGTCCAAGAAAGATGTCCATCCTCTCTTCTTGGAGAAGGTAGGCGCCGACGCAAAGGTGAAAGACAGAACCTACCAGATATTTGCCGAGTTCATACCCACGTCACTAGGGGACCAACCAGAGCCAAAACTTAGGGAGGTAGAGACGAACAACGGACTGCACCCAGGGAGTTTGGTAGCGGCGAGGTGGGCTCGCGCCCCGCACACCAGAACTAACCCTGCACAGAAAGTAGCCCACCTTGTAATCTTGTGCGACACCGACAGCGGAGCCAACAATGCTATACGACGAGGACTTGTCATAGAGGGGAAGAGGGTGCAGGCACGGAAGATGGACCAAGAGCCAAGACGATGCTTGAAGTGTCAAAGGTATGGGAGAGGACATTTGGCTAAAGACTGTCCACAGGAAAAAGACACCTGCAGATTATGTGTGAGGGAGCACAAAACCAGAGAATGCAAGGTGACGGACCCCAAGGATTATTCCTGCGTCAACTGCAAGGCAAGGGGAATACGACACAACCACGCGACCTCAGTGAGGACATGCCCAACCTTTGTGGAAGCCAAGACGCGCTTGATCGACAGCACCCCGGAAATGCAGTACAAGTACTACCCCACCGAGGAGCCGTGGACATGGGCAAAGATCGGAGAGATCAAGATGCAGACTCCAGGAAGAGGGGCACAAGACAGCCCAGTAACGGCAGGGGGAGCCATTGGAGGAATCACCTACCGAGGAGTCGAATATGGTAGGCTAGCCAGAAGTGCACCAGGAGATGGAGGGGGTGGTCATAAACAGCCAGCGGACAATAGCAGGACGGAGCAGGGGACCCACCAGACTCAGGGAGGCCAGAAGACACTAACACAGACCAGACTGACTGGCTTCAGATGGGGAGATACTGAGCAGGGGGATGCTCCTGAACTGCCGAACTCCCAAGGCACAAACGGAGGAAACCCCCTGCTTGTTAGATCTAAAGCCCTTGACAGCAGAATCGACGAGCTCATGAATGAGTTAGCCAATTACAGGAGCAGATTGTGAGAGCCATCACCAGCATCACAATGAGCAGAAACAAAAGGGAACAAGGACAGCCTCAGGTTGACAGACTGACAATCTGGCAACAGAACGTAAATAAATCACTGACCACCCAACACACAATGCTTGCGGCAATGAGCGACAGCATTGACATCATTTGTCTACAGGAACCATATTATGACTTCAACAAGCAATCACGGGCAACACGCAGGTGGAGACCAATATACCCAAAAAACCACAATGGGAGCGAGGCAAGCAAATCATGAGTGGTGATGATGGTCAGCACAAGACTGGCAACGGACTCGTGGACAAGACTCAACGTTGACAGCACCAACATGGTGGCAATACACATTGAGACCAGGGAGCGCACACTGCGAATCTTCAACATCTATGATGCATGTGACCATTTGAGGAGCATGAGAGCATTGGAGTTCTTCATCAACAGCGATGCAGGTAAAGCAACGCGAGGGCAAAATGGAGCAGACATATGGGTGGGCGATTTCAATCGCCATCACCCCATGTGGGACGACTTTAGGAACAGACATCTGTTCACCCGCCAAAACCTAGACGAAGCGGAAGATCTCATTTGTTTGCTGACAGCAAACAGGATGGTGATGACACTGTGGCCAGGCATCCCGACGCTCAAAGCCAACAACATGAAAAATTTCACCCATCCCAACAATGTATTCGTTACTAACAATTTACAGGACAGAATAGTAAGGTGCAAAGCGTTACGACATGACCAGTGTCCAAGGGCAGACCACTTCCTGATCATAACAACCGTGGAGGCAGCAGTAGAAAGGAGGGAGGAGGAGAAAGGCTGGAACTTCAGGGAGGTTGACTGGGAGGAGTTTGAGGAGGAGTTGGGGGAGCAGCTGGAGGGGATACCGAAGATGAGGGTCAACTTGAAGGAGGAGATGGAAGGGAGGCTTGACAGGATCATGGAGGCATTGAGGAAGACAGTGGAAGCAAAGGTGCAGAGGAGGCGGGAGTCACCCTATGTGAAGAGGTGGTGGAACAAGGATCTGTCGAGAATGAGAGCCAAAGCATGGGCACTAGGTGTCGATCATCTGGCACACAAGGCATTCAGGAGAGCAAGGAACGATTACAGGCAGACGATCAAAGACACAAAGAGAACACACTGGGAGGAGTGGCTTGAAAGCGTGGATGCGAAGTTGATGTGGGATGCAAAAAACTTTGTGACGGCGGCACCATCAGATGGAGGGAGAGCAAGGGTACCGGCACTCAGCAAGAAAGTTGGCAACAGGACCAGGGAGGTGGAGGAAAACCAGGAGAAGGCAAAACTATTCCACAAAGCGTTCTTTTACAACAAACTAGAGAACTGCAACATTCCGGAAGGACATCAGTACCCACCAGCGGCCTTCGAGTGGACACTAATCACTAACAAGGAGATATATGCAGCGGTAGCAAAGCTTCGTCCTCACAAGGCTCTGGGGCTGAGTGGAATTCCCAACGTGGTAATCATGAAGACGAGATATACCCTAGTCCCATACCTCGGACCAGTATTCAGAGCCACACTTGCACTTGGGGTATATCCAGACAGATGGAAAACATTCTGAACGGTGGTAATAAGGAAACCAGGGAGGGATGACTACAGCGACCCTAACTCATACCAACCCATTGCACTGCTCGATACAATTGCCAAGGTACTACAGATAGAAGGAGCCAGGGAGAAGGAGGGGGAATTAGCGACCTCATTTGCAGATGATGCGGTGGTGGCAGTGGAGGGAGAGGACATGGAGGAGGCAGTGAGGAAGGTGGAGAATATGATGGAAAGAGAGGATGGGGCAGAGAGATGGGCGGTCACACACTTCTCATTGTACAAGACAAGGAAATTTGTCGGGGTAGGGTTCTCAAGGAGGAAGAGAAAGGCAGGCCACAGGGGAGGGAAAACTGAACCAGCAAGACGACTAGACATCAGGGTGGCGGGCTCAAGCATAACGGTGAAACCTGTTCACAAGTTCCTTGGAGTGATGGTCGACCAGGAACTGCGATTTCAAGAACACGCAGCCTATGCGTATGGTAAGGGAACTGCGGTGGTGACAAAAATGAGGAGGCTAGTCAGGGTAAATGGAGGGATGAGGGGAAGTTTTGCGAGGAGGGTGTATGAAGCGGTAGTGGCACCAACAATGCTTTACGCCGCTGATGTCTGGTGCACCCCAGACATTGAAGTAAATGGCAAGCAAATCCCAAAGTCGAGAGGCACAAAAGCAAAGCTGGGAAGAGTACAGAGGATGGGAGCATTACAAACACTAGGGGCACTAAGAACTACACCGAACGACCTACTCGACGCCCATGCAGGGTTTCTGCCCATGGACGTGCGGATACAGGAGATCTGCGTGAAAGCCGCAGCACGGATAGCTACCATGCCGGAAACACACCCTCTCTACAAGCCAGCCAGACGTGCAGCCAAGTTTGTTAAGAGACATCGAGCCCCCCTACACTACATCATGAAGGCATTAGGCGACAATCCCAACAAGATGGAAACGATCAATGTTGTGAGGAAGTCACCAGGGTGGAAGTGTCCAGTGAGCATAACTATTGACGGATCAGCGGAGGAGGCAGTGGAGAGGGAGCGGAATGTCGAGGCGGACATCAGAATCTACACGGACGGATCGGGGTACAAGGGGAAGATAGGTGCTGCGGCGGTGTTGTACAGAGGGTTCAAAAGACTGAAGGTTGCGAGGAAATGCTTGAGAACGGAGAAGGAACACACGGTGTTCAAGGGGGAGTGCGTGGGGCAGGTGTTGGGAATGGAGCTGCTGAGGAGGGAGCTGAAGAGCAAGCGGGTGAAGAGGGCAGTTAGGACGGTAATGGTGGGATCGGACAATCAAGCAGGCATGAAGGCCTTACAGGACCTGGGACCAGGAATGGGGCGATATCTTATTGACAAGGTACTCAAAGGTGTGCACAGGATTAGGAAGACCGGATCAAACGCGAACATAGGGATGTACTGGACCCCGGGACACAAGGGCATACCAGGCAACAAAAGGGCAGACAAAGAGGCAAAAAAAGCGGCAGAGGGCAACGAGACGAGCATGACCAGACTACGATTCTTGCAGAAACCACTCCCCAAATCCAAAGCAGCCATAATCGCGAGTCACAAGAAACGATGGAGGGAAGCGGCACGAGAAGCACTTGTACAATCCCTGCGCTTTGCGAAGGCCAAAGTCATCAATTCAAATTTGCTGAATGCCACAAAAATCATTACTACGCTAGCAGAACTGCCTTGCAAACACACATCTCTCCTAGTCCAGCTCCGCACTGGGCACTGCCTGCTCAATCAATACCTGCATCGAATCAAGAAAGCTGAGTCTCCCATATGCACAGCCTGCGGCAACGCCCCAGAGACAGTCTGCCATTACTTGCTAGACTGCCATGCACACGACACACACAGAGCTGACGTGTACAAAATAGTCTGCCCAGGGCCAAAAGCCCTAAGCACCTTGCTCAGTGACCCCAATGCAGTAAAAATTCTGTTCACATACATCCACGCGACAAAACGGTTCAAAAGATCCTTTGGAGACCTGACAATTACCATAGAGATGGAAGAGCCCCAATAGCAAGCCCAAATGGCCCACCCATACCTCACTAAAACTTTACTTATTTACTATACTTACAGATCCTGCCCAAGAGGGCATAATGCGGACTCAAGCCCAGGTCTGGGCGCAGCTACCACATAGATATAGAAGACACTCGTTAGACAGGAGAGGCTCATACATGCTGTAGATAGATAGTTGACCCCAACATAGGGCACAGCCCCAACGGGTCAAGGAAATAAAAAAAAAACAACAACTCTGAGTCAGCCAGATCACTCTCCCAGGCCGAGTCAAATGGCTGACCTTGCCATAAACAGTGCATTCAATCACCTCAAGTATTAATATGGCACGCTCTACCACTGAGCTAAGAGGGACTTAGTTTGAACAATTGAAAGAAAAAAAAGGATCAGGAGGTTTGCAACAATTACCCCCAGCCAAATCAAACAGCTGACCTCACCATCCGGATAGCACTTTTCCAGGGATGGTATGCTCTACCATTAAGCTAAGGGGTATCTACCAGATATGAATCTAACAATCCCA
>JAGGAS010037778.1:0-11333 GCA_017657355.1 Termitomyces sp. K1Ac | reverse complement strand
GGGGGAGCATGTGAATGAATGGGGTTAGCCTGTGGCGACGATGAATTGGATGATGTACTGACACTTTCCTCCTCCTTAAGGTCCACCAAAATGGGTTGATGGATGGACTCAGGGTTGGGGGGCTTGGGGCAATCCTCATTGATCACTTCTTCAATGGTTGGGGCAGTTCTGGACTTGAGAGAGAAGCTGGCAGTGGGCCAAACGTCTCTGACTTCAAACGTCATGGTTGTGGACTTCCACTATTTGGGTTAGCATCTTGCAGCCAGGGCAAACCTAAGATGATCGGCATAGCCTGGTGAAGCTGAGTGACAAGTAAGTCGACTGGGAAGTCGAGATGGTTGGCTAGAGAAATGACATTGGAGTGGTGGTGGGTGATTAGTCCAGACACGGTGGGGGTGCCATTGAAGAGTTGAAGTCTGATGGTCTCACTGATTTCCTTGCTGGGGAGAGCTAGCTCTGAGCTGATGAAGGTACCTGTTGCACCGCTGTTGATGAGCACAGCGTAGGTGGCACCGGTTGATCAGAGTGTCACGTCAACAATGAAGGACCTTGTCAAGCTGGAATGCAGCCGTCCAAGGGAAGCAGAGGTCATTGGGGTGGAATTGCTGAGAGGTGGAAAGTGGAAGGGGAGGGGAGGAGTGGGGGAGGAGGGGCTTTGATCCAAGGCCATGGTGAGGTGGTGCCAGTCAATCCTGGGGTTGATGCTTTGTAACCACAGCAGGCCAAGAATAAGGGAAGTGTTCTTGTGCAAGCGAGTGACTAGCATTTGAACTTCCTGCATGGTTCCATCCTCAAAAGTGAGGGGAATGAAAGCATAATGCATGATGCTGCTAGCTGATGTGAGTTTGCCATTGAACAAACACAAGCAGATTGGGGCAGGGAGTTGAATGAGGGGGAGCGCAGCTAGGTGGGCCCAGGAGGCATTGACAAAGTTGTTGGTGGCGCCACTGTCAACCAGTGTGGTGATGGGATTGGAGCAAGGATTGGGAGGAGAGATAAACAGTGCAGGTGTCCAAAGCAGGTGCCATTGTGTATAAATGTGAAACTGGTGCAGAGAAGACGTCAGGGTCAATTCCGCAATTTAGCACGTCTTAAATTGCAGTCTCATTTTCCGCATACTGGAAGTCATATTCATTGCTATAAATGACCCAGACAGCGTGACCCATTGTGCTCTGATTGGGGCACTTCTGTACAAAGTGGCCTAGTTTACTGCATAGAAAGCAAACACTGTCTCGGCGCCTCTGCTCCTTTGTTGCCTTGGGTACAGCAAGCCAGGGGCAGCCGGTATTGCATGCCTGGTTTGCTTGTCGGTGCTCCTTATCTTCCATAGGTTCCTTATCCTTGAGGTCCTGTCCCTGACAGTCCTTGTTGTTGCAACCTGATTGGCACAGCACGGCAACTTCCTTGTCATTGGCAGCTTGAAGCTGAGCCGATGGGTGTGGCGCAGGGCAATTTTGGTTGCCACCCTGTGCAAATGCAGGGCAAGAGGAAGCTGAGGGTGGTAGAGCCGTGCCGGTGACGTTAGGTGGGTTTGGGGAATGGGGAAACGAAGGTCAGGGCTGGGTACCCAATGGTTGGAGAAGGCCTCTATGTGAGGCAAGCACTGCCAAGGGGTCCTTCCAATCGTGCTGATCAATCTGAGTGACAAGGTTTTTGAATCCCTTGTAGGTAGGCTGCTTTGGCACAAGTTGGAGCACCTCGTGGATGCGCTCCAGCAGAGCCTTGCTAAGCTGGAATTGTAATGTGTTGTAGTTCCAGCCTGTTTTGTAGTGAAAAGACCAGGAAACTGAGTTGTATTGCAAAGAAAGAGACAAGAAAGACAAGTAAACTGAGAGAGGAACAAACTGAGAAAACTGGGGTTAATATCAGAACTAGGGACTAACTACAAAGGTACAAGGATTAAGTACTACGGCGGAGCGGGGCATCAGAATGACGTTGGCAAAGGCTAATAGAGTGGCTAAGATATGCGGCACAGGACTGTATAGTTGGTACACGGTTAGATGGATGTGGGGGTGAGCTGTAGCAAGCAGTTGTGGCATGTCTCAGTGATGTGACCAAAAGGGGATAGTCAGTGATGTGTCCTGGTGATGTGCAAGACATGTTGAGGCACGTCAGGAGTTGCCGGTGGTGGCAGGGGAAAGTTACACAGTGGTGGTTGTGGACGATGATGAGGCAAAAAAGGTGGGGTCATGACATTACCACATATGAACTCCATTTCTCCTGGGTCATTGGAGAAATCCTGGATAGCCAAGGGCCAGGAATTCCAGTAAATTCTATAAAACTTGTCCAAGAACTCCTTGAGCTCTTTTGGATCCTTGGTGGCCTTTGCCTGATTGTGAAACGGGACCATCTCTTTAAAGAGCAAACCTTGCACAGCAAGGAGGTGGGACTCCTCAGTGCTTGCCTTGGCTGCTGTTTTTGGCATCCTTCATCCACGGTAAGCATTGCTCAGAATTAGAGTTCATCAGTGGCTCACCATAAAACAAGGTGTGGAATGTTTGGTACCATTTAAGTTAGCGCTGGGCAGGGAAAGGTTACAATCAGGGCTACCTACCTCTTTGGACCAACTGTACAGTTGGTCGCATGATGAAGTTGTGATGAAGTTCCTGCCTCTTGTATGTATTACCTGACAGCTGCTTCCTAATGGATGTTATACTGGCAGGCCAGCTACTTTTCATGAATGTTTTAGAAAAATCACTGACACTGAGTTTCAGAAAAATCATTGGTTGGCCTATAACCATTTTGAGACCATTTGGAGGAGTCAAGCCTTGCTCACTTGTGCATTTGCTCAAGCCAACCAACCCTCTGCCTTCTACGCCATGGGTTGTCCATGCAAATATCACACCAAAGAAGAAATATGTCTTGCCAACCGTTGTAAGAGCAAGAAATGGTATGATAGGTGTGTTCCCAGTGGCTCTATGCAGCACAAGAGGCTTTGACTTATCTCTACACATTCAGAAACAAGTCCACATCTGCCAAATCAGAAGATGACAACAGTCTACAATGTTCCTGGTAGCTACCCTGACTTCACAACCCTGAACTCCGATTCACTGACACTGAGCAGCCAATTAAAACCAACAAAAGCAGTGAGGAACAGAGGCTCAAAAGGAGGGTAAGTGATCATCTCTCTATGTATTACACAAGTTATGTACTATCATGGCTCTACAGAGCTCCATTGCAACCTCCAAAGAAACCTAAATCCAAGAAGGATTATTGGCTCTCTCACATTGAGCAAGTATCTATCAAGCTTGATACCCTCTTTGAAAACAAGAGCACTCAGCAATTTACTCAACATTTATATGATAGATACATTCAAGATCAGTTTTCCAACCCTCTGGACAAAGCCATCCAAAAGCTCTCATGCATACAAACCTCTTGTACCAGATATTGTGACGAAATCTTGAATTTATCAGGAGTTGGAAATGACTGGAAGGGGGCAGACACAATTTGACAAGAAGTCAAGAATATTATTTGAGGTATCCAGGAGATCTTGATCTATGGCATGGTTGATATTCAGGATCTGATGACATGGTATTCACAAAAGGAACTATTGTTTCAGGGTCGTGTTTGATATCTAGCAGTATCTAGCACTTGCTTGGTTGCAGGGTTGTGTTTGATAAGCGCTTGCTTGAATGATCATCTCATACATGAACATGGTGGCAAGAGACCTTAGAAATCACACTGGTGGTAATTGAGACACAAGTTTATTCAGACACAGATGTATGTAGTATGTAGGGGGGAGAGCTGGGGCATGAAGGTTAAGTATGAAAAGGGGTTAGATAATACTACAGATGGAACTACATAACTATATCAAGCGACAAAGAGACAAATGTTCAAGGGATAATAAGCAGTGACTGTTGGCAAAGGCCTTGTTGAACTGGCACATGGCACGGTTCTGTGCATCACCCCCATCAAGCATAGTGTAGGTAGCTCCCATGACTTGAACAACGTAGGGTGAGACATTGCTCTTACAAAACAACATCACTAGTGAGACAAGCAAGAGAATGGAAGACTTACCATGGAGAGAAGACTCCAATACACCTACCAATGGTAACAACATAGTAGCATTGGTCAGCTTGGTCCTTGATGTTGGTGCCAAAGGCACCAAAAGCAACAGCCTGAGCATCCATGGGTACAAGGACTATGTTGGGGAAAGCAGGCGCAGCCGGAGCCAGAGCCAGAGCAGGCGCAGCTGTAGCAGGGGCAGACATGGCTGGAGCTGGGGCAGGCATGGCTGGAGCTGGGGCAGGCATGGCTGGAGCTGGGGCAGGCATGGCTGGAGCTGGGGCAGGCATGGCTGGAGCTGGGGCAGGCATGGCTGGAGCTGGGGCAGGCATGGCTGGAGCTGGGGCAGGCGCAGCCAGAGCTGGGGCAGGTGCAACTGGGGCCAGGGCAGCTGGGGCAGCTGGAGCCGGTCCAGGAACTGTTGTACCATTGGTGATGGTTGCAGCACTACCATCTAAATAAATAAGCATTAGAGTTAGATTGGTACCTGATCTGGAGATGCAAACTCATTCATTCCTAGGGGAAACTTGAAGGTAATGGCTAAGCCAAGTCAGTAATGTAATACGTGTGATGGTGTGTGACTTACAGGTGCCAAGCTGAAGGGCTTGAAGAAGTTGTGCCAACATATCTGATACTGGGACTTGATCTCCAATAGCCAATATGTTGTCCTGGGCCATGCTGATTTTGAAACAAGTGGAGTGACTTGGTCAGGGTCAAGGTATAAGCAAGTTGAGGGTCCATAGTCCTTATCTTGAATACCCAGTCCATTGTAATGCATTGTTGTGCCTAAATAAGGACATTAAGGTGGCTCATTTGCTACCATGTCAGAACTTACGTGTGATAACAAGGTAGAAATCCAAGCAGAGATTGAGCAAATAAAAATGTCCTAAGTACATACATATTGTCAACAGAGAGTAGTGTTCAGATGATGAAAACTGGAAGTACATATCAAGTGTTGGGTGCTTAAAACAGCTTAAATGGCAATTAGGTGACACAATGATAACATTTTTCTGACTCCTAAGGAGTTGCGGAGACGTGCTCAGATGAACGATATCCTGACACATCTTTGTGATACCGGCTGGAGCAATCCTTGCCCAATGTCCAATGGGCTTCTGAATGATACCGAAATCACCCCTTTCATGTCTGGTGCTCATTGGAAAAATTTGGTCAGTCAAAAACGCGCAGATATATTAGAGAAATGTGCAAGGAAAAAATTGGTTTCTTTGTCCCAAATGGAAAATGGTTCAAGAGGTCCGGGTCTTGTAGATGTCGTGGATAAGGATCATCTCAAACTTCGCTATCGCTCTGAAGAATGGGAACCAGTAATTGCTGATATCATATTAGAATATCATCTCAATGAAGAACAAGTACACGCGTTTCAGATAGTTGCTAACCATGTAGCTTCTAAAACAAAAAGTCAACTAAAGATGTATCTAGGTGGGATGGGAGGGACTGGTAAAACTCAGGTCATAAAAGCCCTTGTTAACTATTTTGATAAACAGGGTGAAGGTTGTTGCCTTGCATTGGTAGCTCCAACAGGTACGGCGGCATCTTTAATCGGGGGGTCTACTTATCATTACCTTTTAGGCATTACCAACATGAATGATATATCAAAATATAGGGCATTATAATATTGGGGATAATCCTCAATTGAAAATTCAATGCTTTCAGGAGGACAATGTTCCTCATCAAGCACTCTTGCAACAATACACGGTAATTCGATCAAAGGAAATGTCATATGCGGTAATGTGCAAGCTTAAGTGGTAGTTCACAAGAGATGTAGTGGTAATTCACAAAATCAAGTAGGTACGTAAGGATGACGCCCAGCAGGCAGTCTAAAAGAAGCATGTCAATAATTAATTTGTGCCACAGAGAAATAAAGACAGACATTTTAGAAACAGCGTGGAGGCATTCAGTAGTGAAGAGAATGAGGTGCCGTAGGAGGCCAGGAAATGATGCTGAAAGACGTAAACAGTCAGGAAATATGTGTGAGTGATAGGGTAATGAGGGGCGTACAGGTTCGATGATGAACAGACAGGCAAGGCAAACGGATTGGATGCCCAACAAAACAAAGAGAATTGTTAACGGACAAAGATTTTTTTAGGCGAATGAAGGGATTTGTTGACGAACAAACGGATGGAATGACAAACGAACAGATCGAGTGACGAACAAACGGATTGAGTGACAAACCAGCGGATTGATTGGCAAAAGAAGAGATTGAATTCCGAATAAATAGATGGGAGCGCCAACGAACGCAATTGTTGAGGAACGGATTGGTTGACGATTTGAACACGGACAGTGTGACGAGCAAATTGGGCGACCAACAGATTGGAGATTGTTGTAGCCACTAAGCTGAAAAAACAATAAAATCAGTACAAAGGTTCAGGTGAGAGAGAAGGAAAGCTTGACATACATGAGGCCAAATATCTGAAATTGCAAAGGTGGACGAACGGATAGGTTGCAGTCCCCAAGCTGCAAAGAGAATAGGATTAGTACCACGCTTCAGGAGAGGGAGAAGGAATGCACGACGCAGCTGAGGCAAAGGATCCAATGGAGGCATCACACCAGGCAACAGAGCAAAATGGCAGTGAGTGAATGAATGCCAGGAGAGATGCAAGTATGTAGTGGGCAACGGAGGCGTCACTGAAGACAACGGAGGCGTCACAGAAGAAAACAATGCAAGTGATGATCGATGAACACAGGAGAATGCACAAGAGAGCGAAGGACGCTAATGCCAGAGAACGATGCACGCTAATGCCAGGCAACAATATGCGCGCCAACACCTGGACGGCAGGGGAACAGCGTAGAACGTTCTAGAATTTTTCTGTCTATTCACGTGATCTAGTACAGATTTGAGGGGAGAAACGATATTCGTGTTTACAGAGAACCCTCCTCTTATTACATAAGAGGAGTCGGGGACGGTTTCACGGATCCGCGACGAAAAATTCAGGTATAAAGGCCTCGATCTAATTCTAGATCTCGGAATGAGACAGTATAATGCATAAGGGTTACAGGGTCTGGTGTGCCATGCAAGTAGAATGTGAGCTACCTAATATAGAAACATATGTCATCTATTGAGCTTGTAGACTACAACATGAATGCACACATAACAGGCTGTGACTAGATCCGAGGTCCACTAAGTTGTGATCTAGAGGCCGTGTCGCATCAGGTGTTTGTTGTGATTGGAGGGGGTGTACACCTACTCAGTAGCTCGGCCGCAGCTTCTAACCCGACAATCTGGATCGTTGTTTGCGTTTGCATAATATATCTTCTTAACCTTACAGTCTGAAAAGAAAAGCATCATGTCATATCCTCAGCTTCAACATGACGGAGGGTACAAACCACCATTTTGTTCGTCATATATGAGATAAAATTCATCTGTTGGTGAGCATCTGAGACACCCAAATTCAGTGATGATTATGGACTTGTGACCAGAATGAGGACTCTTACAGTTTTTCTGCATCTGTACTAGCAATCATACATTCTGTTGAAATAGATTCAATCAATTGTGTCCTTGACAAATGGAATGAGGGACGAACTTCCGCCAGGGAGCTTCTTGATGTCGACACCGATTGGATCTGAATCTTGTAATAAAGATATTCCGGCGGCGGCAAAGCTTTCACATGGTTTGCTAATAGACAGAACTTGTGATTGTCTTATTTGGGAAATATTCAAAGATCTTACTTATCTGGGTTGAGTATCACGACGATTGAACACTGGTCTAAAAAGTCGAAATTATCCATGAGTTTCTTGTATTCTTAAAAATGATAGAGAGTACAAACCTCCGTATATCGGACCCTCAAGCCTTGGTTGATGTTTCTTCTCACATTTTTTCTGAGTTTCCAAAGATGCAGCAGTGTATCCTAACAATATGCATCAATGATGTGGAGTCGTGTCCTCAACAATGATGGGGTACGAACCACGAGGGCATTCTGGGTCAAGGTTGACAGTGTCGAGGGTAGCAACAGGTTCACTAGACTCGGCGGTAGTGGTCCATCTGCGGGTAGCAGATATGGCGGTGAAGCACAAAGCAGTGAGGATAAAGGCTTTGTTGAGGGAAGGCATTTGTTTGGATTCTGGAAGGTGTCGATGAACTAGCAACGTTGAGTAAGGTTGTTCAACTGTCAGAACAGGTGGGTTTATATACCCGGTGGCCTTGGGAAACAAAGCAAATGCGAGAGTAATTGCGGCGAATTTTTGGCGTTGCCACTCAAAACCACAAAGTTCAAAAATAAGCCGCGTAAGCGAGGTACATACAGCATGGATGATTCTAATTATAGCAGGTTAGTTGTCAAAGACAAGTTACACAGATCGGCGCCGCAATGGAAAATTGGCCCGCCAAGTTCCCCATGAATGGAAGATACACACAATTACAACATGGATCTGCAGTGAAACCGCAAACGAAACTGCGCTAATATGATGACAGACAATGTAAGCGTCAGAAGCGCATCCCGCCCGAGAGTCAGGCACATCCAAAAACACAATCCTGCAGTATAGAATACTATTCAAGTGCAGCTAGCTTGTATTTCGAGCGAATTTCTTTCATGTGGCGTTGCTGCTTACGGATATCACAGACTGATTTGGGCAATGCCTCAGAAAAAAGGAAAGAACACTGGAAACGAGAGACAAGTCGTACCCTGTGATATCGAGCGGAAGTGCATACGCCATGAACAATAGTGTTTATAGCACCTTGAATTCTGAAACAAGATTACCAGACTGAAACGCCGCAACAGATATGTAATCGGCCCGCCGAGTTTCCATGGAAAATAATATTACAACATTGCAATCGGGACTGGACAAGTAACACAAGACACAACAGACATCTCGGAAAGTCATCGGTCACCCGCTAGCCCAAGTGTCAGAGATCTGTCTCAAGCACACCATTTTGCACATGCACAACTGATGTGCCGCGGCAAGGCACTGTGATTCCGAGGCTAGGACGTATTCATTTATCTGACTAGTGAGATTGAATATTGAACTCGAACTGACGCTCATGATGATGATTCCAACAAAATAGAAATTAAATTAAAAAAGAAGCCTTCCGCTCGGCTGACATCTGGACCCTGGTGTGTTGCATGCTGACAAATCTATGCACAAAAGATTAGCGCTTAGCGCTTAGCATTTTCAACTTGTTTTCAACTTGAATATGTGCACCCTCGGACAAGCAGTCGAGTTGGATAAACAATTGGTCCGACACGGCGGCAACTGAGGATGAGTCCGAGTAGCCCGAGACAATGGTGGACTTTCACCAAATATAATTTCGGAACCCTGGCTTCAGCGATTGGACCTTCACACTCCTCCTGTTGTTCCGGAACACTCGCCCTAACTAGATACTGACTTTCCTTATGGGTCTTCCGGGATACATGACACCTCGACCATTGTTGTTTGAGAATACGTAGTAAGTACTTGGAAATGGTTATCAGCTCAGACGCATCATGTGCACCGTGCACGTGGTCGTGGAGGTCATAGACAATATCTACCTAACTCCCTCAAGTTTTTTACATATAACATGAGCAAAAATCAATCTTCCCTATTGTATAGTTCCGTAGGTTATACAATTACGCTAGCATGGTGTTCTACTATAAGTAGTTTGAAACAATCCTGCAACAATCCTGTTTCACTGTTGTAAAAACAGGTCATGTGATACTCCTCTATGCTGAGTTCACCGCACGATTGTCCGAGAAACAATGACCCAAGATGGCCGGGAGGTGATTTCCTTGAACGACCCAGTAGTAAACAACCCACTGAATATCAAAGACGATGAGAAGTTAAACAGATACTTTATATATATATACCTTGCAACGTTCGGCTTGTTCTCCAGCAGACGGATCAAAGTTGCATTGCTCGCTTGAAGCAGCTTGTTCAAAGAGAGCATACTTCTCGAGGTCCGTGTATTAACTCTGTTTCCTGGTCTTGTCCTGGTCTGAATATTTGGTAGCAATATAGCGACAGATGGCACGGCTTTCGTAGAGTATAAAGCCTTCGTCGTCATAGCACAAAGCACAAAGTTACACGATTTGTACACGATAGTGGATGACAACGGCTCAGTCTACCGATGTTTCGAGGAGCGTCAAGGCCGATCCGCCGGTGACACCACAACTGGATCAAAACACTGTTGAACTGTTTCCCTGGCACTCTAATGAGTTGCCGCTCTTATCCCAGTTTCAACTTCCTATTGCCATTCTCACTGCAGATGCATGTTGGAATTTTATTTTCCATCAATGGGGAACTTGGCAGGCCGCCATGAATGATTGTGGCGTTGATCCAGTGCGATTCTGGTAACTTGTCTTAGAACTTCAAGCTGCCATAATTGGAATTATCCATGCCAGTGTATGTATTATGATATTCCGCTCTATATCATATTGCGTCAGTCCCATTGTTTTTGTCTTGCGCGGCAACGCCGCATGAGAAAATTACAAGCTGTCTAAGAAGGCATATTAGTCAAAACTGGACTGGATCCATACGTGGCAACACCACATGACATCCCGTCAGTCTGCGGGTGGAACGACGTGGACATGAGCAACTTTGCTCCCATGAGCTTATGCAGCTCCCTCCACCACTTGGAGGTGAACTTTCACTCACAATGGAGCTTGGGAGGCCATGCAGCCTCATGATTTCTTTGAGGTAGATCCATGAAAGCTCAGACACTTTTGTTGTCGTATTGACAGGGATCAAGTGGACCATACTGGTCATTCGACAGATCACTACCCATAGGTAGTTGAACCCTTTGGATTCTGGGAACGGACCCACAAAGTCCATCCCAATAGAGTCCCAGGGTTTTGTTGGCATGGGCAATGAATGTAGCTTGCCTTGGCACCTTCAAACGCTGGCAACTTTTGCAGCTCGAGCAGAACTTGCTCGCGTCCGTAGACATCCGTGGCCACCAATACCACCGCCCAATATAGTCCAGTGTGCGTTGTGCACCAAAGTGCCCCACCATCTGGTGGGCTTGATTGAGGATCATGGTAATAAGCGACCTATCGCTAGGTATACCTATGACCTTGTCTCCACACACATTCATGGTAAAGACCAGTTTGTCCTCGACTGTAAACCGAGGATGGTCAACCGGATGGTCAAGAATTTTGATGAACAGCTTATCCCCAGTGTACTTACGCTGTATGCGTTCTCAAAACCTGCGCTCCTCATGATTCGGTGGTGCTGGTGTAGCATCATGCTGATCTAGCATCTCACCAATGGTAAGGTTGTCGTCCTTTGCAACTTGAACTGACGTTCAGTGATCTGAGGCAAGGGCCTCGTTCTGCTGTCCTTGTTCTACAGCCTCAGCTAGTTGCTGAGCTTCCGATTCGCGTTGTTCACACTGTTCTTGT
>JAGGAS010037776.1:0-11449 GCA_017657355.1 Termitomyces sp. K1Ac | reverse complement strand
GAGGGCGATGTGTTGGGAATGCATCACTTGTAACCTTGATTCCCTTCCTTCAAGAGAATATTCGCGGGAACGGTTAAAACAATGTCGGCAAAGGGTATTCTTGCATTTTGGGTATATTAAGTACTCTACTCATCAGAGTTCATATTTCATCGTCGATAATCGCGGGAATATAAAATGTTAGCACTCCTCCCGCATCAGCAACATCACCAATGTAGACATACAATATCATACAGTGATTTTGACAAATACCTGCAATGTTTTACATGTACATTTGTGAAAATCTGAAAGTCTGACCTCGACTTACACGCAATTGTGGTGGTCGAGACCACATGGCTGTTCAAAAATTTGAGGAAACTCCGAATAGAAACTAGCACGCTGAAGAGTTCATCTGGATCTCGAGCCTCTTCAGCCTCCTCCTGTCTATTTTGGGCTAATGGGCAAATAATACTATTATTACTCCTTAAAAGGGCTCGAGGAGGTACGCACTTTGTGGGTTAGTACAACCTTTCCACTCCGTGTCGACCTTGACAGTTTCGGTGTTGATCGATAACCTAAGAACTCCATTATTGTTCGCCCGTACACCAAGAATATCCGACATGATTTTCATCCTATCAATAACGGTCCTTAACTTTTGAAGCGGCGGTAACAGGATGTGCACCTACAGAAAAGAGCGTCAATGGCACAACACAGGAAAAGGCTTGGGTGACAGTAATCACGTCGGGCTCAGGACACATAGGTTCATTCATTTTCGCGACATCTGTCGGGCGCATGACTTCTATCTTCACGTCGTGTGAGACGCGGACCTTGCGCCCGACTCTTGTTAAGCCATTAATCTCGAATGTGAGCACAGCTTGCGCGTTCTTCTTCGCGAGCTTTACTATGACCTCTTCAGTCTCGTATGCTGACGTGTTGGACGATGAAGCAGACTTAAGAGCCGCAAGCAAAGCTTCAGAGTTGATCGCCATTGTTATCTCGTTGTCTGCATTAGACTGGATGCGGTATCCAGTGAATAATGCATCGACCTTGATCTGCCTTCGAAAATGACGCGTTCTAGTGATGATAGTTACGGGGGAAACGTCGGACGTACGACCAGACCTGAATTCCACCCTCATTCGCGTCATGATTACAGATTATGTGCATATTCGTCTCCGTGAACCTGATTACACATTTCTTCTGCAGTTTTTCAATAGATTGAATGATTTCTTTCCAAATTATCCCATGGTAAACGTGCAGAAGACATACACTGTATTCAATACTCACTGAAAAAGGTGTCAACGTTCGAAATCGATGTTCTGAATCTCATCTTCGGTAAGGAACAGCTATCAGCGAGATTCTGAGTATAATAGCCACGGATTATATGATCAACACACTCCGAAAAATATTGCTGCTCAATGAAACTTGCGGACAAGGATAGCAAGAGGTTCAGTCGGGCTCGGAGTCGTCCCGACTAAATTATGGCATGTGATCGCAATCCCCTGACTCGGACAAACAGAGCTTCGAGAGCTCTTCCTTATCGACTACAACGATGCCTAACCATATTTTGCCTACCGCCCTAAAACTTCCAGTGATCAAGAAATTGGAAGGGAAACGGATTGTTCTTGCATCCAATAGTCCAAGAAGGCAAGAGATCCTTCGTACATTCGTACGTACTGACCCTTGCTGATCTACCTCAACTTATAGGACTCTTTAGGGACTTGTACCGGATATCGTGCCCTCTAACTTTGAAGAGAACTTGTCTGCTACTTCATTTTTCGATATACACGAATATCCGGTGGCAACGGCGACACATAAGGCAGTTGAGGTGTATGAAAGATTAGTGGTACGTGCCTTCAGCATCTTCCTGTATATGGTCTGATGATCCACAGAACGAGGATCCAGATAATCCACCTGATCTTGTCATCTCTGGTTAGTAAATGTCGATTTTTATTGGAGTGTCTTTACGAGCGCGACGGACAGCTGACACGGTGGTACTAACCCATGCCCAGCCATCTACCTCCGGTGTCTCATATTCTGTACTCCCAAGCCATGACCAGGAGCTTCTCGAAAAGCCGATATCCAAAGAGGATAACCTACGCATGCTTCTCGACATGAATGGAGGTGTCTGTGAGGTCGTGACTGGTGTTGTGGTGGGTAAGTTGCGATGACCAGCCAGCTCTATTCATATTTTCATCTATGCTGTTGCAGTGTACCCAGTGTTGACTGCTCCTGGATATCAAATGAAGTGATTGATTCGATTTTATGCATTTGACTAAATCTTACCCTCTGAAGGTTCATGGATGAACGAACTCTAGTCTACTTCTCAGACAATCCTCGACATGTAGTGGAAGCCTACGTCGAGAATGGGGAAGGTCTTGACAGGGCTGGTGGTTTTGCTATTCAGGTGACATCTACCGCTTCTACCTATTAGGTCTACTCAAGTTTCGACCGTTAGGGACTCGGAGGTCTCTTGGTTCGCAAGATTGAGGGTGATTATCACAACGTGGTTGGGTTCCCTGCGGCATCTTTCTTTTCCTTCTTGGATCTCCTATTGGAAGAAGACCCAGATTTTCTCGATGTCTAACATGTCAATAACATGTCTTCGAAACACCAGAAACACAAGGAAAGTACTATTCACGATGACAAGAATTCGCGATAATCGTTGCTATCGTTCTCAACATAGCAATATTTCAAAAGATCCACATCTTGAGTGGTCAAACTCATCATCTTGTGAAGTATGTGTGCCCCCCTCCCAGATACGACGAGAGCGATATTTACCCCATCGCGATCGTGGTAGACAATCCTACTTCTTGTCTCTCAATCTCTTTAGGATTAATTTCCTTTTGATTTTGCCACATCTCGGGATGTGAGTTGTGTTTGATCCCAAATCTGACTTGAGTTCTTGGTTCGTGTTTGGTAGGTATTGTGAGAGCTTGGTATTAGTGTACGATGACCTGACGTTCACTACTATTCTACGGGGTCGTATAACCTGGTCTTCGTGCCCAGCAGGTACTTGAACGTCACTAGCGGTTAGGATGGTATCATACACTCTAGTCGGTTCGCACTGAAGTGCAGCCGGAGTCGGAGTCAGGTCCGGATTTCCCTTCTGGGCCTTTGTGTCCCAATCACCATGATCTCACCTCAGTGTCCTCCCCTCTGTTCCTCACCTACACTGAGGGCGTCCGTTCTACATTCCTGTGATCAAATGGTCCAGTAATGGCTCCAATTCATCATTGAGCTCTATCTGAATCTATCGTGCGCGTCTTCAACAGCTTCAACGTCCTTGAACCAGGTAGCGCAATGATGCTTCGTAAGTAGCAACAACCCTCGGACGATCATTAAATGGTTTTTTCCACTTCGCATTTATCCTGGTCTACGCCCGTGCCCTCCGGAATCTCTCCCTCTCTCTTGTATGCCCTGTCTACCCGCCATCCCGCCGCCCGCCGATCCAAGCTCCCCAGATAGTGCTCTAGCCTCTCGCTCCTCTCGCCCCAGCGGCTATAAGCGGGATATTGACAAAGAGTACATCTTGAAACTGGTTGTCCGTAGATGAGGATGACCACTACATTTCACAATCGGCGGAACGGATCTCTCCTTCACATTCGTGATTTTTTTTTCGTCAAGACAAGATTTTTTCAAATTCAATAACGATGGTAGCTATAAACGTGCAAGCTGGATGTGCGTCATTTGCAACTGCGCCATTCAACGGAACACGAACAGGATGAAACGTCATTATTTCAACGATGGGCCGTGAGAGCAGGCGACGATATAATCCAAGCGGCATTATTGATGTTAGCACTGTGATTGCAAGGCGAAGGCAGGGCGGTCATCATTGAACATTGAGGCAGGACCCGAAGATCTCGACGATTCTATTTGCCACGATCCTCTGTGGAGGTGCACACTAACTGTATGTTCAAGAGTATGTTAATGAAATAGCTATTTACAAGATCTGTGGAAATAATGACGGGTTATGGAGAGGGGTGACAAGGATAAACTGCTACATAGTGACCAGACACATATTGAAGTTCATTCTTTGTTCTCCCAGCACTTCAATGCGTCAATTAGCCCTCCTCTTCATCACTTCAGCCGGCTTTCTATTACGCTTCTCACACTTCTCAGATTTAGTTTACTCATTTTCCGAATGGCTTCGTCGCTATGTATCTCTTTTGGCAAATCACGGTCAAGGACTAACATACATAAGTTTGATTCCGTTGACTCAGATTTGACACCCAGATCATCAGCAGTGGCCTCATATAGTCCTACTCCATCTCTCTCAAGTCTCTTGAATATGAGTTGTGTTTCACTCCAAATCCGAGTTTTTAGTTTGAGTTAGGTAGGTTTCGTAAGGTTGGTACTAGTGTACGATAAACTGACGTTCAATTGACTACTCTACGGGGACAGGATCATCAAATAGCCTAGTCTTCACGCCCTCCTTCACCCTCCACCGCAAGCCATTATCTATGTCCACGTTCGTGTCTTCATCATAAAAGAGGTCTCTTTCTTCTTGAGATAAACGGGCGATATCGGCATTGGTACTTCTGTAACTGAACTCTCGTGCTAGTCGAAGTTGTTCTTCATTGGACAGCGGCGTTCTGAAGCGATGCCATACACCCCCAGCTGAGATGGGAGGAAGAATCACATCATCGTTGGGTCCTTCATAATATGGTCCATCGCGAAGCAAATAGCGTATGTCTTTGTGGAAATCTGTACGAAGGCTTCCATCATTCCATCGTTCTTGTAAAGGGAGATCAGCAGCATCGAATGAAGCAGAACCCCAATCAATGAGAACTGGGGAGTTATCTTTGTCTCGAATGATGATATTCCCGACGTGTACGTCGGAGTGGTGAACACCATAACGGCGAAGCCGCCGTCCAAGCTCCAATACACGCTGAGAGATAACCTCAGCCTCCTCGAACGTGATCGTGACACCGGGTCGTATTGATGACATGGAACGTCCAGGAATGTACTCTAAGAGGAGGGCATTGATATAATTCAAAGATGGATGGAGAGCGGCTGTCATCATGGTGAGCTTTGCAGTACCAAAGAAACAGGGAATTAACCCAGATGTCTGAGCCTCAATAAGACGTCGATATGCCTCGTGTTCCCTCCAATGGCAGAAGTCGTGACCCTGCCATACATCGAACAAATCCATCCATGGCAATTTTTCTTCCCTTTCGTCAAGTTCGAAAGATCCGAATTTGCTTATATGGGATTGAAGGTTTGACTGGTAATCCTTTTCTCTTTCGAAATTCCATTCAGGATAGACACGACGATCCGCCAATTTCAGTAGAAAGCGATTAGGGAGTCCTGTAATATTTTCACTGGCTAGTAAATCAACGAGAAGGGCGGCAGAGTTGGTGAATGGAGTAAACGCCTTGACAATCTTCACTTCTACTTGTCTGCCTTCCGATAGGACGAGTGAAAGTCGGTTACCAGATTGATAAACGTCGACTGGAGTCCTTGTAAACTCACCTGTGTCAGAACTTGAGATTCAGAATCAATTCAAAGGATGACTTACTGAAGCCATATTTTGCGCACAGCGGTCAACGGCGTACGTGTGGTTCGATGCACACGCTGCAAAACAGTATGATGAGAGACATGAGAAGTGGAACGTTGATATACATACATAGGCTGCACGAAAAAACATAGAATATTGAACGTTGAACAGTTCTATTGAACGTTTGAACGCTGGGTGGTAAGAAAACCAACTTGAACTTGTCGACTGTCGGAGACTGAAGTAAAGGCTTTCCAATGGTTGAAGCCGGCAGGCCGGATCAAGTTCTTTGTGCTCGGGAAGCGGAACTCACCGAAAGTCCGTTGACAAGGCGTACGTTGCCGCCTCAGCGGAGAGTCACCATCGAGTCAAGTTGGAAACAGCCTAGATGTTGACTTGATGAAGGACAAAAAATCTGCTCGACAACCTACTACTAAAGGGTAGAGTTCAGGAAACAACTCTCGTCGGCCAAGACCGCTGATATAAAATCGAATCTTCGAGAACATCGAATACCGTAGGTAGCCATGCGTAAAGGGATCGAAAAACGGCGTCAGTTGATTCTTCGTTGTCACCTTTACATGGACGCAGAACACCTATGTAGAGATGACCCCTATAGCCAATGTGCTGCCCAGATCTTATCATCATTGGGATCATGTAATCTGTGATACCTACCTAAAATTGTCCTGGAAAGACATTTTCTTGGGCAGTCGGTACTCGCCATTGGTGAATGTATTGCTGACTTTCTCGTTTGTTTCATGTCCAGTCTTAGCTTGGGTTGGAGTGAAGTGCGAACACTGGGTTTATCTAGCCCACAAAATTGTCATAGTCCAATGTACCAAGTACTCTGAGTCATACGTGCAAAATAACCTGTCCAACACAACCCATTCATTGTTGCTTCATGTCCAAGTCAGCGGTCAGGTCACTCACTTGCGGTTGACGTTGTAAAACCACTAAAGTCAACGAAAAGTCGTGTCGGCATTTGCCGTTGCCATTGAAGTTTCACTGGAGCTCACCATCGTTCGTCTTGTTTTCTTCCTTGATCCAGAGTCATACGACAGTTATTGCGACAGAAAAATAAGAGAGATGTATTGTAGGTACCTATGGTCCCCTGACTGATTCTCGGCAGACAATGCTCAAACGAGAAGAAAGCCGCGACGGATGTGTTTAAATTATTCGACACCCTTCTAATATCTGGATGGTACGGCTTCCTTTAAAGACAGAGCCTGCCTGCCAATCGTGATATTTTGAACACAAGAATTTCCGGCATTTTGATGCATGGCCAATCTCCGCGTTTTCCATTGTCTCCGTCTGGTGCACAACTGTTCTCTCTTCTCGGACCTGGCCACTCTCTTGCGTGATCGAATAACAATGGAGCAGTCGTACAGCGACAGTGGTGATGCGGCCATATTCATGAGATTATAAAGGCCCTCTGTTCTCTGTCTGCCTCCACTTTTCATCCATCTAGCAGACCTTATTCGAACATACCAACATGTCTCTTGCTCGGCCTCTCCTCCCAATGGGACCATTAGGATCCTTTCGCGATTACCCAGTGTTCGTGGTAAGCACCTACGACATTGAACCCTTTTTCTTCCTCTCAACTCGAATTGCTCAATCATACCAGCCACCGAAACCTAAGCTCCAACTTCCAAGCAGTCTCTATGCACTCAAGCTCGATCTCAGCCGTCTCTGGCTCACCCGATCTCCACGAAAACTTCAAACAACGCGACCGGATGCCACCTTGACTGAACTCAAAGCCCGAACCCCCGTATTTACTCCTCCACCCCCTGACGAACCCCTCCAACCCTACACACTCCCTTCACCCATATTTCCACCTGGACATTCCCCTGTATTATCGCCAATCAAACTTCCCGAACTACTACCATTCAAGTTGAGTTTGGATGTAGCTGATGAGACGCACGATTGGGAAGATCAACCGTCGTGGGTTTTTAATGATATTGATACGGCCAGTCCTAGGACGAGAGAAAGGAGAGGAGGCGATGCATGTGATGTGAGGTATGCGTCGCCGCTTTTGCCGTCTCCACCGAGGAGGCACGCGGTACGACCGTCGGAGACTGTTGGGAAGCTTGAATGGACGGGGTTCGGGGGATGCTTCATCAATCTTGAAGACTCTGACTCGTCGGATGGTACGACAACTTTTTCTGTCACTTGAAGTGTCGGCTGACGGGTTTTCAAGATGAGGATGTGTTTTGGCCGAGCTTCTCGTTTGACGAGGCATACCTTGGTGATACAGAAGACAGTTGGAGCGATAGTGAGGACGAAGCCCCCCTCGTAGTCCGAAGACCAGGCGGTGGCGCAAAGGAAGTCGTGGATTGTTTCGTCTGGCTTGATACCGAGCTTGAATCTCTCTTCACAGGTGTCGAGGAGGTATGTGCTATTGAACTTCCTTACTTCTACTTGACTTTCGGCTAAACTTAGCTCTTGTATCAACAGAAACGTTCGGAAGATTGAAGCTCTTTTGTAGGTGAGGACCATTGACGCCTTATCATTATGCGTATATATGGATTGCAATAATCGTCATGCTATTATGCTTGAAATATGTAGTTATGTACATATGGATACATTTTGAAGAAGAAGAAACGACAAGTGAAGGAGAAGATCAACCTGCGATCCAGTCAAATTGACCATTGGCACGTGTGAGTATTTGCTGTTGTTAGGTTGACAAGGTTGCATTACGCAATTGGACACGTATTCGATCAGGTGGAAGTAAAGCCGATCCAACTTGGCAGGCCACATTTGTTATTCTCTTGCTTGTCTTCTTCCGTGTTCTAGCACCTGGGTCTGCCCTTTCTCAGTTCTCTGGTCTCCTTTTACCCTCACGGCGGCGAGCAATGTCGTCGGAAGACTCTTCTCTCCTGGACAAACTCGATACTGTGGTCCCAGCACCTCTGGCCCAATTTGATGCATTTCCAAAGATTCCTTCAACGTACAAAGCGCGCTCAGAGTCGCGTGGGTTTATGACAATTTTCGTGGCATTGTTAGCTCTATTGCTCATGCTGAACGACATTGCGGAATATATTTGGGGCTGGCCGGATACGGAGTTCAGCATCGATAATAACAAGATGCCCTACATGGGTATCAATATCGATATTGTAGTGGGTATGCCTTGTCAATGTGAGTACGAGCTCAAGGGCGCCTGGATACTCGTCTAATAGTATTGTAGATCTTAGTGTGGATCTAAGAGACGCGGTTGGAGACCGTCTGATGCTTACAGGCACGGTGCGCAGGGATGGGGTACGCACTTACGCTTTTAATCCTTTATTTTATTTTTCAATAATGTACAGGACGTCTTTGATACGAACCAAGCGTACAAATTCATCTCTCATTCACGGGGACTTTCGGTTGAAGAGGCCGTTTCACAGTCAAAGAAGTCACGCGGCCTTTTTGCCTGGTTACGTCGAGCGAAACCAGGTTTCCAGCCGACATACAAGCACGAAGCTTCTGCAGATGCGTGTAGAGTCTGGGGAACACTTGTTGTCAAAAGAGTCACTGGTACTTATACTTGTCTGCTCGTCTAACCCTCGAATGGCTCACCTTTGCTAGCGAATTTGCACATAACAACGCTCGGCCACGGATACGCTAGTTACGAACACGTCGATCACAACAGTCAATAGCATTTCTCGCCATTCGTTTTGTTTAAACTTACCTTTGCACAGAAATGAACTTGTCACATATCATCAAGGAATTTTCATTTGGGCCCCATTTCCCTGAAATGGTTCAGCCTTTGGACTACTCATACGAGGTTACGCATGATCGTACGTCACCTACCATGTCTAGGAATCTCCAGTTCAACGTAGCTCGCAGCCTTCATTGCATACCAATATTTTCTCCATGTCGTACCCACTACCTACATCGCCCCGCGTTCCAGGCCCCTAGACACCAACCAATATAGCGTAACGCACTACACTCGCGTCCTTGAACACAATCGCGGCACCCCCGGCATCTTCTTCAAATTCGACCTGGACCCCCTCAGCATAACAATTCATCAACGCACACCCTCTCTCATCCAACTCATCATCCGGTGCGTCGGCGTTATCGGAGGAATCTTCGTCTGCATGGGCTATGCAATCCGTATCACCACACGAGCAGTCGAGGTTGTATCAGGCGCGGACGCTGCGCCTGGTATTGTCGCTGCTGAAGCTTCAGGCGTCAAAGTAGGATTACGGGCGAAGTGGGGCGGGTCTGAGTTACGCTCCAGGGGTAAAATGGTTAGACAGGGATCGGGATGGGTGATGGAAGGGGGAGATTCGCCATCATACGCCTCGAACGGGTTCCCCACACCCGCGTCCGGACCGCCCCCGTCGGCATTCGTTACGTCGCCCGGGTTCAACGTGCCCGGCCCTCCTACGCCCTCGTCGATACCCATCCCACTGACACCTCAGAGCGTCGGGATCCAAAGTCCTGGACTTGCGCCCTCAGCGTCGGCGGGTGTGAATGGCGTACGGACCGGTGTGACGTGGACACCTGCACCGAGGGCATCCCACACACACACGCCTGGATCGGCTTCTGTGTCTGTCCTTGTTCCACAGCCCCCGAACACGAGTGCACCGAGTACACCAGGTGGGTATACGACGTTCCCGTCTATGCCCGGTCCAAGTATGAATGCAAATGGGAATGGGTCCATGGTTGGGCCGCCGCCGAAGAGGACGGGTGGTGGGCCGAAGAAGGATGATTGATTAAGGGAGAAGGCTCGGGGAATGCAATGTATATGTACGCCCATGTAGAATTGGTGTATTCGCATGACAAAAGCGATCGTTTTTTCGGTTTTTTTGGTTCGTTGTGTGAATAATGATGTGAATGAGAGCGCCCAGGGAGCGAGATCGACTTTTCCGTGAGAAGACTGAAGATTACAAGACGGATATCCGTTCGTATGGTATTCAATAACCGATCCAGTGTACTTCTCATCCTGACGTGCAGGTGTTGACATCACCCCTTGCGCTCGTGTCCATCTAGCTTGATGCACCCATCTAATCTGGCTAGAATTTCTCCGTCTATGGAGTGATCAATATACTACTTAGCAAGTGACCGCGTGTAAAAAGGGAGGTAAGAATGTCGCAACGGTAGGATCGCTCAGAATCGCACGATCGTCATGCCTTATGTACATTCTCCATATCGAGTATGACAAGTTGAAGAAGAGGAGGCAAGATGATCGGCTCGAGACGCGTAAGAGTCGAGCCGGCAAGAACTCATCGACATCCCTCGGGACAAAATCTCTACAAATAGAAGTCTAGATGCTCTTTACATACTGACAGCTTTTACACGCCAGAGAAGTTGATATCCTCCAGCACAGGCGCGAGTCATAGATGGAACAATCGAAACTCCATCGAGCGCGAGTATCCTTTCAAGAAAGAGCCTTGACATTTATCCTAGTCTGAGATGGGCATGATGATTGCAATGTGCATGGTGAGTACAATGAGGCAAACCGTAGCTGGCAGACTCCGGATTATCGGGATCGCGCGCAATCTCAAGGCACTTGACTTCCTTGCAAGAACTCTTGATTTTAAGTGGTATTTATGATTTGGCGAGCATGTTGACAATGACATCAGTACAAGCGTGCTGGAATTTGGCTTCTCACAAAGCTTTAAGCCTCGACTCCATGGTCGTTTGCCTCGAGTTACCATTGCGGCAGATATCAGGATAAGCAGAAAATGTTCGAAACATAATTGTAAGCAGACGGCCATTGGAGATTTCAGCCCATGCAAACAAACTTCTGGATCACTTCGGCCGGCAAATGCCGATTCACGACTCGATTCTTGAAAAAAAATAGCAGGCTTGCGAGTACTAACGTTGCACGACCACTTTCTTTGATTCGTGAATCATAATTTTGGCCCCGCTTACTACGCCCAATAACGATATCCAACACTGATGATCATCTCCTGAGTGCGCTACATATACTTGAGAGTCTGAGGTCCAGCTAACTGGAGTCTGGATACATCCCATCGTTCTCATATAGGATCCACC
>JAGGAS010037775.1:0-11520 GCA_017657355.1 Termitomyces sp. K1Ac | reverse complement strand
CGTTGGGTTCACACGACCTTTGGACGAAAATGGTGACCTGTCTCTCATTTCAGCTGTTGCGCTTGGTCTGAACTTTGGTAAGATTTATGGAAGCTACCCGACTCGCAACTCGCAGAGAACATCACGAAAGAACTTGAACAGGCATACTACTCGCGTTGTCCTCCCGATCAACGCCCAAAATCTTTTTCCCACACAGCTTCAACATTGGACGCAGATTTTGATGTTCAGACCGATAACGATGTCAACAAAGCGACTACTGAAAAAGAATCAGGCCGAACTTCACCGGTGAAAGATCGTCCGGTCTATGACTCGTCGCTATTCAAAGCATTACACGCTGCCTTTTTCAAGAGAATCTGGGTTGCTGGTGCTTTGCATTTGTGCTCTGGTATGTCTCCTCTGATTGTCTATCAACTTCAGGAATCAGAGCAGCATGATGATTCGTCACTTAGACACACTGAAGACTACTACTCCATTACTCAACAAGGTTATTCTGACGTGGCTCACGAATTCGTATATCTATCATCGGTTGTCAGACGATCAGAAAACATCTGGAATCATCGAAAAACCGCAAGGAATAGGATATGGGATCGGATTGGCATTTGCACTTTTTGCCATGCAAGGTATGTCAAAACTGGAGTATTGTAGAAATTCAATTCTTAAATAGCTATTATCAGAGTCTGCTAGTCTGGTAATTACATTCCGTTATTGCCTGGAAAAGAGATATCACAACTCCTGAACTAGTTGGGCAATCAGTTTTTTCAGAGTAAGTATCTTGTTGTGCTTGTCCTGTGACTCAATTTGTCCGGACTAACTCATCACTTCGCGTATAGTCGGGATGACAACGGGGCTCATGATGCGTGCAGGGGTTCGTTTGTATCAATACCCCATCCATTGACGCTCAGTATGTCATTAATTAGGTCATCGGTGCCATATTCCGGAAGTCTCTGAGACTATCTGGACGTGCGAGGTTAGAACATACAGCAGGACAGATCACAACAATGATTTCAACCGACGCGACTCGAATAGACCAATTTGCCGCATTTGCACACTTGCAAGTCTAATTATTTCCAAGAAATTTGAATGTTCCTGATCATTGTTTAGTATCTGGGTCGCCCCGATACAGGTCAACATGATTTCTCCCTAGTTTTCTTTGATTCGCTGATCAAGGCTTAAGATAATTATCGGAATCGGTCTTCTAATTGGAAATGTTAGCATGTTTACATTTTTTACACTTGTGTCTATTTGACACGAAACTGCTTTTCGTAGCTCGGATACTCAGCCTTGGTCGGCCTGGCGGTGCGTAGCCTGTCCTGGAACTAATTCGTTGACTCTCTCTCAGTCAGTCAGTGTAGGTTATGGTTTTCGGTCTTCCATTTCAGGCAATCCTTGTATTGATGATATTCAAACAACGCGAAAAGGGGGTTAAAATTACTGATACTCGTGTTCGCCTTACTACCGAAGTATGTGGATTCTCCGTTGTCATATCTCAGCAGTTGTTTAGCATGGTATTCACCGGCAGATCCTTCAAGGTATACGACTCCTAAAAACGTACGCTTGGGAAGAGTTCTATGCTGCCCAGATTGGAGCCTATCGTGCAGGAGAAATTGCAACACTCAGAAAATCTTCGTGTGTCCAATCATTTGAGTTGTCGATAATGAACAGCTCATGTGAAGTGTAACTTATAGTATTGCATCTTCAATCCTGATTGCATCCATTACCTTCATCCCTGTTGTAGCAACGGTTTTGACTTTCGTTCGTCATGCGTTGATACTCAAACTTAGTACTGAGTTAATTTTAATTTGATAGATCACCTATTCTTTGACTGGCCACGACTTGAACATAGCCGTGGTGTTCACGTCTCTCCAGCTATTCACGGTGTGTTTCTTGTCATCAACATTGTGTTCACCCATGATTCAATTTGAACCTGCTGACTAGATTATTCGCATCCCATTTCTCGTCCTTCCTATAGTACTTGCCAGTTTGGCTGACCTTCTTGTCGCGCTCACCCGTATCTCGAATTTTTTGTCTGCCGAGGAACTCGGAGATCCTCACATCTTGGATGAGTCCCTTCTCACTGGAGTTGACGTCGACGGTGACTTTACTTGGGAGACAGCTGGAAAGATACCTGTTGATGACGACAAAAACGACAAGAGCAAGAAAACCAAGGGAAAAGCGAAAGGAAACAAAAGAAAGTCGAATACACTGCCGACAAACACTGATGAGCTTGAGACTGAGTCACCCGAAGAGAAGACTTTTGAGGAAGAGAAGCCTTTTGAGCTGAAGAACCTCAAATTGCGCGTTGCTAAAGGATCTTTTGTTGCAATTGTAGGACGCGTGGGCTCCGGCAAGGTACGTTTTTAAATTGAAAACTTTGGGGTATATACAATGTGTCATGGTACAATTCTAGAGCTCCGTTCTTCAGTCTTTAATTGGTGAGATGCGCAAAACTAGGGGCAAGGTTTGTTGCAATCTTTGGTCTTTGTTGATTGATTACTGATGTCATCCCAGGTCGTTCTTGGCGGTACCATTGCTTATGTCCCGCAAACGGCTTGGATTCGAAATGCCACCCTGCGTGAAAATGTTCTCTTTGGTCGGGAGGATGACGAAACAAGGTTTGTTGTGTTCGACTAACTCCTTCGGGACTTTGGGCTAGAAGAATGCCATGTTAGATTTCGCCAAGTAATCAAGGCATGTCAACTCGAGCGTGACCTTGAAATGCTCCCGCATGGGGAGAGGACCGAGATAGGTGAAAAGGGTATCAATCTGAGCGGTAAGCATTGGAAATTGCCTTCTTTGTTGAGGAAGGTTTATTTAATATGAAGGGTCTAGGTGGTCAGAAGGTATAGTTGTCTCAGTGTGGAATTGTACAATTAAGTCAGAATTGCTTCGTTACAGGCACGCGTTTCCCTAGCACGCGCGGCTTACTCAGACTCCGATATTGTACTTCTGGACGATCCTATTTCTGCTGTTGATGCCTATGTCGGTAAAGCAATCCTTGATCAGTGCTTGTTGTCTGGACCCCTTTCGACACGAACCAGGATTCTGGTTACACACGCTCTCCATGTTCTTGACAAGACTGACTACATCTATGTAATTGATCACGGTGCCATCACCGAGCAAGGGACCTACAAGGTATACTCCATCTTTTCTTTTGTTACTAGTTCTTCACTCTTATAATTATTTCATAGGACCTCGTGAAGAAAAGTTCCATTTTTTCGAGTCTGATGGAAGAGTATGGCAGTACTGAGGTTCGAAAGGATGCTAAGCCGGTAGGACAAGGAGAAGCTCGAACTACTGCCAAAGACTTGGACCAAACCGTGAAGAAAGAAGTCGAAGCAGCTCTTATGCAAGCAGAAGAACGAAACACAGGCGCGGTTACCTGGGACGTATACAAACAATATTTACGCTTTTCCGGTGGCCTCGTTTGGGCTCCCATCATCGTGTGCCTGCTATTGCTCAACGAGGGCTCGCAAGGTGTGTCCTTATGTGAAAGTCTGTGTCTGGAGTTAATTTATGATGACGAAGTCGGAAACAATCTATTCCTTGGCTTCTGGACCGGTGAAGCTATCGAGGGCTTCAGTCAAGGACAATACATGGCCGTATACGCTGGCCTCGGTTTGTTCTATTGGTTGCAGTTCAAGCTGTCATCGGACTGATTATAAATTTAATATCAGGTGCTGCTCAAGCATTGTTTTCATTTCTCGTTAGTCTAGCCTTTGCGTGAGTGGTGCTTGGAAGTGTAGAATGCCTTCTGACTCTTCCTTAGCCTCATGTGCCTCGTCGGAAGTCTGCGCCTATTCAGAGCTGCGCTCAAAGGCGTGCTACGTTCACCAGTGTCATTCTTTGACACCACACCTATGGGTCAGTTTCGCGGGTTACCTTGGTAGTTATCTCAATTGCACTCTCTGTCTCAGGGCGGATACAATCGAGACTTTCAAAAGATCAAGACACTCTTGATGCAGAGATTGCACCCACACTTTGGCAGGTTTGGTCTTTCGATACATGTGTTTCATTGAGTCTTACCTACGATATGCCATCACAAAGTTTTTATCTACATTCGCTTCTGTTTTAGGAACCATGACTCTGGTTTTTTACACCTTCCCATTGCTTGGGATTCTATTCGCCCCATTGATTATTCTTTACTACATTTGCTCCGTCTTTTACCGGAGGACGTCCGTCGAAACCAAGCGCCTTGATTCCATATTGAGGTCTGTATTGTATGGGTCCTATTCTGGTAGGTTTGGCTGTCGTTGATAGATGCCATTGTTTTATGCTGAGCCCGTAGAGACGTTGACTGGTCTTGCGACTATTCGAGCCTATGGAGAACAGGTCGGTCTGAATTGATCTCCCTAGCTTTGTTTCTCATATCTCACTAGAACACATCTATCATTAATGCAGAACAAGGTTTAGACCTAGAAAACCGGGCGTATTACATGACGATCTCCATCCAGCGCTGGCTGTCGGTCAGACTGGACCTCTTCGGTAACATTCTGATTCTAGGGATCGCATTATTCGCTGCTGGCTACCGTCACTCGGTCAATCCTGCGAAGATTGGCGTGGTGTTATCCTACACCTTGGCAAGTGAGTATGGATGCAGTCCCTGTTTGGTGTACATGCTGAAGCCTGTGCAGTCACTCAGGTGTTTTGTATGTACATGCGCTCCTGTTATATTTTGGCATTCACCAATCCCTCACAAGCGGAAATGATCAACCAATTTGCGAAGAACGAACAAAACATGAACGCCGTCGAGAGAGTTCTTCACTATACAGAACTTCTTCCTGAAGCCGCTTCCACCACTCCCGACGATCCTCCTCCATCCTGGCCAGAAAAAGGACAAATCTCCTTTACAAATGTAGACCTTGCTTATCGTGAGGGTCTGCCACTGGTGTTGAAGGATGTCAGCTTCAACATTCATGCTGGGGAGAAGGTAGTGTGTCTAACGTTTTCTACACTTCTACCTTCTCTAAGGTTTTGTTCAGGTTGGTATTGTCGGACGTACGGGGGCAGGTAAGACACAAATATAATGATCTTATCTTTCCTTTTTGGATGTCAACGAATCTGTTGTGATTACTTATAGGCAAATCCTCTCTGTTACAAGCGATCTTTCGGTGAGTGATACCTTCTTCCAATACGTTGTATATATCTGCTCATCCGACCATTTCAAGTATCGTTGAGCTTCAGAATGGCAAAATAGAGATAGATGGTCGTGATATTGGTCGTATGGGTCTCTCCATTCTTCGGAACTCTATCGCATTGGTTCCACAAGACAGTACAATGTTCATAGGAACTTTGCGCTCTAACCTGTCGGTTTTTTATTCTTCCGAATCTTTAATTGATGATTTAATGTTGTACATAGCGATCCAAATTGTCTACGGACAGATGCAGATTTGATTTCTATGATTCAACGTGCAGGCCTCTCAGATTTCCCTGATTCGGTAGCTCAAACGAAGTTCAGCCTGGATTCACCGGTTGGAGATGAAGGTTTGTGTCATACTATATTATGCTTTTCTTCTGGCCTGTTGAATTCTATACAGGGTCGAATTACAGTGCAGGAGAGAAGCAGTTGATAGCGCTATGTCGTGCCCTCGTGAAGAGTAGCCGCATTATTATCCTTGTCAGTTTCTTTTGATTGGCCACCCACTTTCGTCTTTGATTGATTGTGAGTGCAGGACGAAGCGACAAGTAACGTCGATGTTGAAACAGATGCGAAATTGCAACGTACTATTAAGAGGGAGTTTGTCTCTTCAACCTTATTGTGTATTGCGCATCGTTTGAACACCATAGGTAACTACCTTTATCTTAATGGCCATTCTCACTAACTTGTATCCCTCCAGTGTACTACGATCGTGTGCTCGTTATGGATGCTGGCAAGGTTGTCGAGTTTGACACAGTTCTCAACCTCTACGACAATGAATCGTCAATCTTCAGGTCGCTTTGCAACGAGGCGAATCTTCAGCGTGTAGACATTCTCCGCATTCGAGCAGAACATAGTGAAACTTCATGATATGAGATTCTTTATGTCCATATTTTGGCATCCCCTCTCACTACTCTCACTACTCTGTTAACTCTCCTACTCCGCTGTTTCTTCATACTTATACAGAGTACACAATTTTGATTAGTTAGTAGCTATCGACCCTGTGCTAAATTATATATATCACCTCATTATGTATCCTGTTTACCTCGGTCCACGTCGTTGGTTTTGGAAAAGTATAAATAACACCAGTATTTCACAACTCTCTTCGATCACGTCCATTCTACCTCCAAGACACGAAGAATGGGAGAGGCACACAATGGCAAGTGCGTATACATATGTACTACCTTTCCCCCTTTCCACCCAACATCTGCGCTCAGTGACGGTCCTCGCGATCGGAAGTATTATATGTTGCTGTGTTTGATCGCACTCAAAGTTTAAATTTTTATTATTCACTTTTTGACATCGTCTAACTACTGGAAAATCGATTAACGCGTGTTCAAATCCTCCTTTCAAACTACAAATACAACAAGTGAGAGAGTTTCTTTTTCGGTACGGAAGTTCATACTTCTGTGCTCTTTATGAGACCTACTCAGTAGCTTCGGTGTTTTGTACGCTTAATCATAAGGTCTTGCTTAAACCTTCCGCTCGAACATTCCAACCGCTATTTGGGAAGCCAGGTGCGCCTCCATGGCTATTATCCCAGCCCTCAGCCATCATTGCAATCGCGAGCAACAATGCTCCAGAACCCGGGAAGTATGGTGTCGGTACTCTGACGCCACCGATCGGCATGCCGACGTCGTCAAACGCGAAAAGCGGGTGGAGCAGCCATTCTATAGCCTTTTCTTGGTGACCGTTGCGTGCTGCTGACATCGCAAGCATCGGGAAGTCCCATCTAGATCACTGTCAAATTCAGTACCCTGCTTTGGTACAAATCACCCACCCCCACATGTTGGAGACATTCCAATACGCCCATACCTTCTCCGCAGTTGCTATCGCTATCGTGACGTTCAGACCCGGCGTTGGAGGGAGCCAGCCATGCAGACCGACAAGAGTTGGATGATCATTGGTATATGCCTTGTCCGTCCAGAAATTACTCTTGATACCCTCGTACACGGCATATGTTCCATTGTCAATAGGTAATTTGGCGAGATTACTGGCAACTTTGGTCCAGACATCCGGCACTTCTTCACCCAACTCCATCATCCACTTCGACGCTATATCTAACCCTAGGCGCCAGTACGCCAGTTCCAAGGCTGGGTTCTGCGTGACATTTGGACTCGTATCTTCGCTTGTAATGTACATCGGTGGACCAATATCATGTACGCTCGTTGTTGTATTATACCATGCAAAGGCTGACATCCAGTTTGCAGTTTCAATGACGACATCCTTCCACTTCTCAAGCGTTTCTAGGTCTGGGAAAGCACGGTATTCGTATAATGCAAAAATGAGAGGATGAGGTTGCTGCCAGATGAGGAGGTTGTTGATTTCGCCTGGCGATGAACGCCCAGAGGGATCTGTCATCTTAGGCCAGCGAGCGCCAGCAGGCCAGCCTTGTTGAACTTGAGCGCGGACAATGGAGCTATCAAGGAATCGAGAGTAGATAGTGGTTGACCGGTGGAGGAGATCCCAATTGTTCCAAAGAGCCCAGTGCACACAGTGCCAGAAGTACATTTCTGCCGGTACCATTCAGCATCCTGAGATTATATCCAATGACAACTCACCCATATGGAACTTTCTGAGTTGATTTATTATAAGTCCTCTGAATCTCCTCTAACTTCGAGCACTCACCCATACTGTAAGATTTACCAGTGGCACAGAGATTAGCATATGATATTATAGTGAACATAATCGGTACACACCCAACCATTGTTGACCAGACCAGACTTTTGTCTAGTCAGCTGGAAATCCTATTGGTACAATACTTAGTGCTCACCTCCTGGGGTGGAGTATCGCCAGCCTCATTCACTCTCAAGAGATATCGCGATAAAATGATCCTCCTTTGCAATTCCTCTGCTCGGAAATCCGTAGAACCCGTTAGAACATCAACAAATCCACTTTTGGTCCAGTATTCTTGCCAAGCACTCGCAGAGCTATCAAAGATATCCTGAGCAGAAGAGTTCTTTGGCTTGTCATCAGGGAACCCAAATTCCACAGTGATAGTGAAAGTCATCGACTTTTTGAATGGCTGAATGGTGTACCGGTGGAGATTTGGACTATCACGCGAGATAGCGAATTTATCGCCCATGACGGTCGTCTTGAATGTCGCTGCAACCATTGTGTGGACAATACTAGCACTGCTATCACCAGAGGCTTCTAACACGGTCGTGTGATTTGATGTTGCATTCCAATTACCGACAAAGGGGGCATCGAACTTGGCTTCTCCATCGCTCCAGGGGAAGTCGAGGAAAACCCCCAGTCTGCCACTCTTCAGAAGTGCGGACTTGAGGGTAATTCCAATGCTTCCAGTGTCATCAGCCGCAGCGGTTTCGACTGAGATGAATTCTCCCTGGAAAGAGAACCTGCTGATTAGCTTTCCAGTCCACAAATCGAGCTCTTGCTTAATATCAGTGAAGTCGTCTCCCGTGAAGTTGAGCTTCTCTCCCTCCATCGACCAAAGTACCAAGCCTGTCCTTCCGAGATTGACTCTATTCGGATTCGAAATAAGCCATTGCTCCACCCCTCCTCCACCAAAATCATATTGAACCAGTCGGCCATGATTGTACCAGCTGACGCCTTTGTAATCCTCCACGTCCTGTATTGTCATACCAGGAGGAAGTGTATCGTTCTTCCAACCCCAAGAAGACATGATGGCGAATGGTAGAAATGTCTGAAGACCAGTCACATCCGCCCCAAAGGCGAAGTTTCCGTTACCGACTTGCATGGGCGTAGTTGCGTTGAGAGCCAAGCCATCACGGGTTGGGTTGAAACGTCTGACAAGGGATTGACGATCAACGAGCTGTAGTCCGTTTGTGAGAGCGGACAGAGCGAGAATCAAGAGAATCAGTAGCATCCTCGTGAGGCTTTCGGCGAAGGACTTCATATTGAATGTGAGTGCCGCAACTTTGTTATCTTGCTTCACGACGAGCCCACTTCACTGGTTGAAGATGATCTGCCTCGACAAACAAGCTTTCAGGTCTCCATACCCTGATGCAGCCGCAAGACGATTTTCCAAGGCTTTCGCATGGGTCCATACAGTAGTCCTCGTGATCAAGAGGAATTCGGATTTGATATTCAAGCTTCAGAAGAGGAATTACATAAAAGGGCGAAGTGCTATGTATGTACATCGTCGATGGTGGACCGTGTGAGTTTCCCGAAGCCGTTACACCAAGTCACACAACATTGGACAGGCGTCTATGCGTGGCGTCACGTCGCGCTTAAGTTAATACGACTCCCATTTATGAGGCTTTTGCGAATCTATGTACAGCACATCTCCACCTACCCACGTGGAAATCTTTATATGAAGCCGCAAGCGCTATAAGTGGAAACAATTCGTGCCCGTCAATTGGCCATGCGCACCCGATGACTCTTGAGTCCGAGGATACATATAACCAGCTCACTTTCGGGACCCGAGCATATAATGTTCTTCACCTTGTGGTATCCCAGTCATTTTGATGAAGCTTTCGAATCCATTTAGACCTCCACCTGCTCCCCCTGCATTTGGGACCGAGAAGGTGCTACCAGAGGACAATGCATCGTATGTATTCCTCACTATTTGACGCGCTGCATATGACTTGAAACTCGAATTAGATATCTCTCGAGACTTGTCTTTCAATGGGTCGTGCCATTCATGGACGTAGGCTTCTCGCGTCCCATCATGAAGGATGGTGCGCTGGACAAGACCATCATAAAATCTGTGATTTTAAATGACTCGGATTTAGACTTGTGGGAGCTTCCACCGGACAAACTAACCTCGGCCGTGACTGATGCCATTGAAACCCACTTTTACTCCCGATGTGAACCAGACAAGCGGCCGCGGTCCATGCAATCGGACCGTTCACAATCTAATTGGCAAGAGAAAGTCGAAATCGACGAAAAACGTGTTAATACATCGAAAAGTAACAAGAAGAAACCTCAATACGACGAGTCATTATTTTACGCGCTTCTGAGAACTTTCGCCTCTCAAATTTGGTGGGCTGGATTCTGCAAGCTATGCGGTGGTCAGTCATGGTAGACCCAAGGTGTCGAGAGAGATAGAAGTTGATTTTAATGATTTTTCATAGATACCCTGAAGACGACCACTCCGCTTGTATCGAAAGTATTGCTTTCGTGGCTCACGAAGTCATATGTTTATCATCGTCTCTCCGACGAACAGAAGGCTTCTGGACAATTCGACAAGCCACACGGGATCGGCTATGGCGTTGGAGTGGCTTTCGTGTTGTTCGCCATACAGGGTATGGTCTTATCCTTGAAAATGCATGTGGACCAGCCATTTATTAACGTCGAGTCCTGCAGAAATCGCCAGCTTAGTACGTCTAGATCTTTCCAGATTTGAATGTCATTTACTGAGCTTCAAATGTAGATGACCAATCATTATTTCCAAAGCACGTTACCCTTACAATTTTTGGATAACTTGTATTAACCATCATTGAAGTCAGTCAAACGAACGGTCTGCTTGTTCGAACAGCGGTGCGTAAATACTATTACTGCCACCATGAACATCGTTGATTATACCTTCCAGCTGATAGGGGTTGTATACCGAAAGTCATTACGACTCTCCGGCCGTGCAAAACTAGAGCACAGTGTTGGGAAAGTCACGACCATGATATCAACAGACGCTACTAGACTAGATCGTTTCACGAATGCTGGGCACAAGTATGTTAGCACTTCTGTTTCTTTTCCTTTTCCTGATACTCGACATATCAATCCTATAGCCTTTGGGTTTATCCGATCCAAATTGTAATTGGAGTTGGACTTCTCCTTGGTAATGTGCACATACATTTCTTAATTATCTTTGTTCTACTCCTGATATGCATCATTTAGCTTGGTTATTCGGCGCTCGTTGGACTCGGAGTGAATTGTCTGCAAAACTTCACACTTTATTCCTCTAATACAATTACTGGTAGGTTCTATGCCTCGGCTTTCCCGTTCAATTTGCCCTCGTTAGGGTGATATATACGCAACGCAAGAAAGGTGTAGCCATCACTGACAAGCGTATCAGGCTTACAACCGAGGTATGTTTCCCTTTCGCTAATAATATCTGGCTCATTGCGCATTTTCTAGGTGCTACAAGGCATCAGACTGATCAAGTTCTACGCTTGGGAGTCTTTCTATATTGATAAAATCGGAAAACTCAGATCGCAGGAGATCAAGGCGATCAGAAAGGCCAAGTACGTTCAGCCTAGATCTTGTATAGTGTGCACCGTTCTGGTCTGACAACCCCTCTTTATAGTCTTGCTCGTTGTATTCTTATTGCCACCGTAACCTTCATACCGATCTTAGCAGCAATATTGTCTTTTGTAAGTATGAATGGCCACTATTTTCATGGAGTGGACACTGACAGACAGATTCTATTGTAGATTACATATGCGCTCACCGGACACGACCTC
>JAGGAS010037772.1:0-11643 GCA_017657355.1 Termitomyces sp. K1Ac | reverse complement strand
GTTTGAATTTGATCCCCAGAGACAGGAGAGTTCTGCTGGGGCACATTCGTCTAACCACCATCATGTCATGGTTCACCTCCAATCCTCCCCGTACCTCTCCCAGCAGAACACTTCTCGCACAGGCACCTGGGGACTTGCTCATCGAGATTGCATTGGCTCTTGACTCCCAGGCGGATGTTTTGAGTCTATGTTTGACTGTGAGTTGTAAATCATCTATCTATTCTGATGTTCACCAGCAGATCAAGTCTTCTCACATTTACACCCATGTTGCTTCTGTTCTTTACGGATCGGTCACTCTGAGAGACCTCGAGCAATGTACTCGAACGCTTTGGATGCTTGCACGACGGCCAGACATTGCCCGACACGTTCGCGAACTATTCATTAGGCCTAGGTTCAGCTGCGATTGCAAACGTGGTGTTTCCATTAGCTTGCTTGCGTCAGCTGCTGTCCGGGATGCTGCAGCCACCCAACATCTAGACGCTTTGACAAAATTTATCTGGGATGCCGATGAGAAACCGTATCATGACGACATGTGGTTCGCCTTGAGGATAGGGTGAGGTTGTTGGTCATCGTGATATCCATCCATTGACAAATTCACGGTCAGGTGCCCACAACTCCGATATATTGGGACTTCAGTTGGACACTACCTTCCAGCTCACAGTAGTCATGTAAGTGTTTATTTGGAATCCATGGTCCGATATTGATTGTGTTTGTGTTTTTAGCTCTTCGATTTTACCAATCTTACTGGGTTCTCGCTCACTTTGAAGACCGGCTTCTATGAGGCTCACATGGATGCATTCTTGGATGGTACGTACTCTGACTTTTCCAACATCCAACCAGTAAACACTGTTTTAGAGGACAGTGCCTCATCCAAGCAGATGTGGAACATGCTCATCCACCGATGTCCTACCCTCGAGGAACTCATCATAGAAGGGGCGTCGTCACTTCCGACTGATACCCACACACTAGTCCATGGCAGATGGCCAAATCTCCGTAAACTTGTCCTAGGGGACGTTTCCATCGACTGGACGCCTCCGCCTACGAATTCACCTGACAAGCGACCTTTCATCGCATTCCTAGAAGCTCATCCAGCCCTAGAAATTCTGAGCCTCTCAAAATACAACGTTCTCCCCCAACATCTCAGTAGTATGGACCCTGGGACCCTCCACATCACATCCTTCACGGGTACAGTGCAACAGCTACAAGCTTTACCTTACCTACGAACACACCTCAAGTCTGTGACGTTCCGCGATCCAATGCTTACCCGCGAAATATCTACTCAGGCTGTAGCTGCACTTCTACAAAACTTACCGAACCTGACCGAGCTGAAGATATCTTTCATTCTTCACTCGATGTATGACAGTGGGAACTTGTTAAGTTCACTCATCATCGCATGCCCTCATCTACGCCATCTGGATCTGACATGTGGCAACAAGCCCTCCTTCCAAATGGTGCGTACTCCCTCCCCCCTATAAAATACCTGACATGGATTGTAATCACAGGATACGTTTTCAAAAACCGTTCGCGGCTTTCCAAAACTTCAATCACTCCACCTCACAATCGTGAAATACCCAGGAGATGAACCCCTTTCCGCAGGGGCCGCCCGCATTGCAAAATCCAACCCTCGCCTTACCAAATTCAAACTCACATTCATCCCGCCAGCCTACCCTCTCTCCCTCCCCTTCTCTCTTCCACATCCTCCCTTCCCCCTACCCGCTCGCTCCACAGGTTCCTTCGAACTCACCACAGACCGCCACGGCCTCCCACTCACCCTCCTCGGTTTCGAACACTTCCGGCTCATCTGGCCATGGGGCCTTGGCGTCTTCTGCTCCTCACGGCGGTACGTCCGCGACCTGCGCCCGCTAAGTGCCCCCGGGAGACAGAAGACAGGATGGCGTGGTATATTGGGCCTCCTGATGGAGCGCTCGTCCGCGGGCGAGGAGATGAGGATGATTGTGTTTTGTGGGCTTTTGGTGTCGCTTGCGATATGGGGGTTTTCGGTGCATCGGACGAGGGTTGTCGGTGCTAGTGAAGTGCTCGGGGCTGCGCAGAGGCAGGGGCCGCCTGTGGTGCAGGGTGTGCTGAGTCTGGCGCCTGTGCTCAGAATGCAGGCGACTGTGTGAGTTGAGGTTTTCGGAGGGGATTAGGGAGGTGCTTTGTATTTGTAATTGCTTTCGGTGCATGGATGTCGGCGTATGGATGTATTACTTTTGTACTTTATCGTCTATCTTACTGTACCTTTTGAAAATCACTTGTATGTTTAGAGCAATAGATGGTTTGTTATTCTAGTGAGAACGTATGCACTGGCAAACGCGAAGATGTGGAAGTGCGCTCTATGAAACTTTACATGGCGTCTTGTGCCACATGCGTATCGATGCCTATCATCCAGAGAACTCTTTTCTTCCAGTTTACTGTTAAATCTTATGTCAGTAAGATAGTTGAATTTTTTGAAACAGTGAGAGGTTGTCAAGTGGATTAATGTAACGTACGGATGCCACGAAGGAAACAACTTGGTTTGTGGCGTCAAGTATCCTAGTGGGATCAGCATGGATTCGGCCGGCGTAGTGTCGGTGTCGGGTCGGGTTGTACACAAACGACGGATCAAGATTCTGTGGGCTTTGGTACACATGCATGAGAACTTTGACATCATGCGTTTCAACTCGGGCTCGAACAATTTTGAGAGAAACTCTTTTCAATGCGTATTGACCTCTAATGGTTCTTTTGAAAGGATCAATCTACCGACGTTGTGGAACTGCCGTAGCGAACGTATGGTATCTTTCGCCCATATGATTGGTAGCGGAGGTAGGAATGCACCCCACGCAAAGCTTGAATACCTAGAATTCTATGAATATTGAATGGATTACCCCTCCTAATTATCGGTCTATGATAAGTATCGGGTCCTCTACCGGACGTATTATGGAGAAAGTGATAATCAGCGAATGAATAAACGAGGATCTTCCGAACGCGACACCGAGTCCTGAGTCAAAATTTGACAAATCACACCAACATTAATTAGTACGCATTGAAAGGACCGAGAAGAGCTGGAACCACTTCAAGAAACAGCTCAAACGTCAACTGTTTCATACTTCTCGAGCCTTTTCAAAAACGCGTCCCACTTTCCATCATGCCAAGTCCGCATACTACGCCACTCTTCACTATCCTCGCCCCAAACGATCCTAAGCCATATCAGGTACCCAGCAACTACGAAGTCCAAGAACGAGATGCTGTCACCAAGGATGTATGGTCCATCTTCTTTGCCTTTCTCTATCCAGCCGGCGAGTAGACCAAAATCCGTCTCTATTTTCTTCCATTCCACTTCACGTTCCTTGCCAGTGGGAGGTTCACGGGGGATGCTCGTGCCGTACTTGTGTTTTTCGAAGAAGTTCTGGCTCGGTGGATTCAAAGCTCGTTGGGTAGCAGGGAATATAAATTGGAAGATGTTGGGCAGTGTGAGACGGTAGGCTGCTAGGAAGGCCTGTTGTACGGTCTTCGTGCCTGATGGGATGACCCTGGGGGTGTCTGGGTATGTTGCATCGAGATATTCCGCGATAAGAACCGATTCGGCGATGACGGCACCAGTAGAGGGATCATAAATGACGGGGAGGGTGTATAGAGGACGACCGTCCCTGGTCGAAGTTGGGGCGGCACCTATGGACTTGCATTTACTCTCTATGTCGGGATATTCAATCCACTCTGTTCTATACGCAAGACCTTTGTAGTTAAGGGTATATCTACATTCTTGGTCAATCATGTCACAGAACAACGTTGAGAAAAGTATTGCATACCTTGTCTTCCAGACATTGGGGGACCAAGCAGTGCCAGGAAGGGTCGAAGGTATGTCATAGAGAACAATAACGTTAGTCATGATGATTGTGTGTGAGATTGATATGTAGCTCCAACAGAGTGTAAGCCACTTAAATACTGTGTCCGTAAATGAAACTCTGTACTGGGAATTGCAGATAAAGTAGGGAGATTTCTTCAATAGTTAAATAAGATCCGACAGCGGGACGACATACGGTATACCATATGCGGGACAGGGACTCGGATGACGTTTTTCCCTTTCCAATTACAGTATAGAGTATGCAAGTCCAATTTCGGGGCCAATGGGCATCATGGTAACACTCTACCCAAATCAACGCACCCTCTAGCCGAGATGGTGAATCTCCATGTAACACCCTAGTAACGCTGTTTCGTCCTGCATGGTGTAGATAACCAATCTTCTGCCAGTGGTAACGCAATGGATATATCAAGCATTTTAGGACGTAAAGGCTCAAAAGAGGGTTCTGCGGAAGAAACACGAGTCCAGATGGCTCGCGCTATACTTACCGGATGTCTAAAGTGAGTTCGCAGTTTAAGGGTGTACTACACCGCCAATGGCGGATAAACGCCTCGTCTTTGGAAGCCTCTTCTTCGCTTTTGAAATTGTGGAAGTGTTCGACAACTCCTGATGTATGATCACTCATACAAAGTTCGACACCCCATCGCAGCCTGCAGACGGGATGTATGACAGAAGTCTATAAAGTCTCACTCGCAACCCCATGCGATCCAGGCACATAAGAGTCATAGCTGTGGTTACTATGCGCATATCAACGGGGTTGACCAATTGGAAGAGGATGCTGTCGAGGGAGGGGCGGTCGAGTTGGTGTGGGTGTGTAGTGTCGCGTAGATTGAGAGGGGCGTAGGGAGTCTGACTAGTTGTTGGTCAAGGAAGGTACTATGATGATCTCTGCCTCTTGCGAGAGGGGCGTATGTTCTGGAGTGGAGGAGGAACGATGATGAGGAACGAGGGCCGAACAACATTTCTAGTAGATAAGGACGGTGGTTGGAGAGAGGTGCGCCGAGGGGAGGGGGTTAGTCTGGATGGGCGGAGCAAAGGACGAAGCAGAAGAAGGCGTGAGTATGGGCGACACAGCAGAAGAGCGTCTTTGAATCTGTCGGCGCGCAAGAAAGAGGCTAGTAGAGCGTGATCCCAAGTGTAGCTAGAACGAACACGAGACAAGTCCCAAGTGTAACTAGAACAAACACGAGAAACAAAATATGAGAAACGCACCATCGTGAAGATCTAGAGAATGATGGCTACAAAACACGTAGATACCGAGTCTTAGCAGCATAAGAAACATAAAAGGCGTAATGAGCACCGGCACATGTGTAACAGCCAGCACCTGCCAGTAGATACAATAAGAAAGACGCTCACGCCCCATCACATGCACAGCCAATCACCCAACTTGAAGCAATGCAGCAAAAACGTATGCACGACTTCTTGCGCTCGGAACGAGCCCAAACGCGCCTGTGAGCAGCTCAAGGAGAGCTAGGAGCGGAACCTCACCTCACAAGTTGTTTATCAGAACCGTTGAGGATGGGCCATCGCAGCGCATGGCATGTCCGAGGTCTACTTTTTTATAAATTAAGTAGTGCTCAGGCTCCTAAAACCAGCCGTCGATATGGTGAAGACGACCAACTCTGAGCATGAGGCCCAGTGAAAACAGTATCTGATGGGATCGGAATATATATAACGAGATCTGATATATTCTATATGTTTTGAACTGATCGATACAGTCTCGATTAGATATCGATTACCCATCGAGACAGATCTGCTCATGTGACCTTTTTGATTCGATTCTGGTGCAGTAAGGAAATCCTCTCTCTGAACGTGTTCTGAACTGAGTAGCAGGCGCACGTCTTTGGCGCGCATCCTTTCCTATCCAATGATCTCAACTCTACGCTACCCAGGACGCCGATGGTTTCAGCAACCTTGCTGTAATTGATCTTACCCCAGCCTGCCACGTTCACATTGGAATATTCTCGCCACTTTTACCACTTGCGCCCATGGCAATGTTAGAACCCTAATAGCGAGATCACACCTAGCGTGAATATAAGCCTCAGTTCAGTGGATAACTAACTCATATTTTGTACCTAGCGTGAATATAAGCTAGGCTAGATATTAGTACGTAACGTTGGATAATTAAGCGTGTAGGAACTCACCCTCAGTTCAGTGGATAACTAACTGAGGGTTCGTGTATAATGGTGCGGTATATGTACTAGTCCATGACAATGGAAGTGCCTGGCCCTGAGGCCAGTAAGGGGGGGCAAAGGAGAGATAAGGTAGGCGGTGGCACACACGAGTCGATGTTGATGGTGATGTCAGATACCAACACTCCTCCTCACCGAAAACATCGCGCAGGTTAGTGGCTCCTCCTCGCATGGAGCTGTGGTGTTACTGGAGGCCTAGGAGGGCGCGCAGTCGAATGAAGAGAGGTGCAGCGAGTGCTTTTGTGAAGAGGTCTGCGATATTGTGTTTGGTGTTGATGTACCTAATGCATATCTCGTTGGCTTGAACCCGTTCGCGGAGGAAGTGATATTTAATGTCGACGTGTTTGACTCGGGCGTGAAGCGTTGGGTCTTCGGAAAGGTTTATGGCTGCGTTGTTGTCGCAGAGGATGGGTGTGGGGGCGGACGTGATATCGTGGCCAATACCCTTCAGTAGAGCTCGGAGCCAGATGCATTCTTGCGCACTCTCGAAGGCGGCCATGTATTCAGCCTCGCATGACGACGCTGCGACGGACTTCTGCTTGCGAGCCGCCCACGATACTAGGCCCGAGCCTAGACTCTATGCGTATCCACCAATACTCCTCCTGGTATCGAGGCAATTCGCCCAGTCTGAGTCGGTGAAACCCGTGAGGTTTACGGCCTCTCCGTCTCCCCCTAGGACTAGTTTGAGGTCTCGGGTACCTTTTAAATACCTGACTAGACGTATAGCGGCTTGCCAGTGGATTGTGGCGTAGGAATCAATGAATTGTGTAAGTTGCTGTACGGCGTAGGCAATGTCCGGGCGGGTCGAGATGGCCAGGTATAATAGGCAACCGACCAGTGACCTATATGGGGTTTTCTGCAGAGCTGCAGCCTCCTCCAGGGGGATGGTCGATTTGTCGACTCTCCTGAGTTTCAGTCCGGGCTCCATGGGGAGAGATAGCGGCGACGCATTCGACTGGCCGAACTGGGAAATCACCTTGTCTATTAGCGCGGTCTGAGAGAGTTTTACCTGACGCCTGTCGCGATCCCATTCAACGCCAATGCCAACCACGAATTTGGGGAGTCCGAGGTCAGATATGGTCCATACTGATCTAAGCTGGTCTTTGAAGTGTTCGTTTTCCTTTTTGCTACTTGCAATAGACAGGAAGTCGTCGACGTGTACTGCGGCTATGACCGTGCCTGTGTTGGATTTACGGTAGTAGACGCAGGATTCGCATGGGAGGCGTGTAAATCCCCATGATAGCATGTTGTCGTTTAGTGTGCGATTCCAGATGCGACCGGCTTGTTTCATTCCGTAGAGCCCGCGGAGGAGACACCACACCCATCTTTCTTTGCCTGGCTCCTCGAATCCTTCTGGCTGCTCCATGAATTGGATTTCATCTTCCGGAAGTAACCCGTACAGGAATGCGGTCTTAACGTCGATTTGGGTGGCGTCCCATCCTTGTGTAGCGGCCAAGTGAAGCAGTACCCGCCACGACTCCATGCGTGCGGTTGGCAAAGTTGTTTTAGTGTAGTCCCTCCCGTAAATTTGTTCGAAACCTTTGAAGACTAAGCGCACTTTGAACCGAACTGCCTTTCCGGTCTCATCTCGTTTTATCTTGAAGACGGGCCGCCCTTTTCTGATCTTGTGTCCGGATGGGACTTGTTCTCGTGGTACCAGTTTGTATACTCCCATCTCTTTGAGCGAGTTGAGTTCGTCCCGATATCCTGCTTCCCATTCCTTTGCGTGCGGTGATTCTCGAGCCTCCTTCCACGTACGGGGTTCATTGTCTAGGTCTGCGGATGCTGGATCTCCCAAAGACTCGGCCACAGAGAGGAGATGCTGGATCTGTTCTATGGTGGCGACGTTTGCCAAGTCTGGTAGCGCTGGTGGATCCATCTTCGTCGTGTCTTTGTCCGGCGCCTGATAGTTGTCATCACGAGTGTTCTGAGTGGGCATGGATGTATTGGAGGTATCTGTTGGGTCTGGTGATTGATGTGCTGTCGCTCGCTTCTCTGCTCTCTCCGCTTGTAATCTCGCGCCTGCCTCGCGTGATTCCTGGACGGCTTGTTCTAGGCGGGTGGGCGGTGGATTGTCTGGGTTTGCTCGAGCAGTAGGGATGGGGATTCGATTCGATCTTCGCAGGGGTGCGGGTGCGTCCTGGAGTCTCACGGGCGGGTCGACTTGTGGTTCTATGGCCTCTTGTCTCATTGCAAGTGTGTTGTGGGTCGTTGTTACATTAGTATCGTCATCGTCTATGAGGAATGGGGCCCCTTCCGAGGAATCTTTCACCTGGTCGATCGTTCTGGGCTCCGTTGCGACCGCCGGTTGTGAGGTTACTGCGTCAGTTGTTACGTTGTGTCCATCGCGCCTTTCTATGAAGCGGACGTGATAGGATTCGTACACTTTACGGGTTCTCGGGTCATAGCAGCGGTACGCTTTTGAGTTCTCTGCATAACCGATGAGTATGCATTCAATGCTGCGTGGGTTAAGTTTGGGGTTGTGTTGGTTGAGGATGAGGACGAAGGCACGACATCCAATCTCGCGCATGTAGGAGTAGTTTGGGGGGCGTTGATGCCACAGTTCGAAAGGTGTTTTCCCTCCAAGTGATTTAGTCGAAGTCTTTGCATGTAGGTGCGCCGCAGTGAGATAGAACTCGTCCCAGAGGTAGTCGGGGCACTTAGCGGCTATCCTCATTGTTCTTGCCTTCCCTTGCAACGTCCGGTGCATGCGTTCGACCCGCCCCATGTGTTCAGAGGTATATGGGGCTCCAAACTCTTGTCTAGACCCTACGGATGTCAACCACGCTTCCATCTGATTGCTTTTAAGCTCGCCGTCGTGTCCTGTGCGATATACTCCGACCTTTTTACCGGTTTCACGTTCCCTAGCCTTCTCCCATCCTTGTAGTGCTGGGAACGCGTCACTCTTAGATTTGAGGGGGATAGACCATGGCATGTTGGTGTGATCATCGACTATGTCCATAATGTATTTATTGCCTGTACGTGATTGGACATTCATCGGTCCCGCTAAGTCTATCCACACGATATCCAGCCTCTCTACTGCCCTATGCCCATCTTCCCGTGTCTTGGGAACTGACGATTTGGTCTGTTTCCCCAAAATACACAGGTCACATTTGGGCTGAGAGAGAAGGGGTGCAGAGGGCGTACCTGGGAGTAAACCGGCACGCGCCATGGTGGCGATGACTTGGAAGTTGGCGTGGCCGAGATGCCAGTGCCAGGTGTCGAGGCTGACGGGATTACGAGCGGAGAGGGCGTGCTCAGCGAATGCGGCTTGAAGGTCAAGGGTGTAGAGTCGTCTTCCGGGAATCAGGGGTCCGGATGCCAACAGTGTACCACTGTTCTCGTCTAGGATGGTTACGCCTGAACGCCTGAAGGTGATGGCGGCGTTCATGCCTGCCATTAATGCTGAAACCGAGATGAGTCGAACGGTGGATCTGGAGATATAGAGCGCGTCCTCGAGCACGATTTCCACCTGTCCTTGGATATGAAGGCGGATTCGACCAATGCCGACGGCTTCGACTGAGGAACCTCCGACTCCTCTGACTGGACGAGGAGGGATGGCCCGGAGCGAGACAAAGTCGGCTGCGTAGGGGGAGATGTGCACGGTGGCGCCTGAGTCCAAGTAGAAGGGTTTTTTGTCGAGGGAGACAATCGGTCTCTGGCTTGGGTGGTTGTGCGTCGTAACAACAGTTGTTGCGAGGATAGTATCTTGTATGTCTGTGAGGTTGTCCGCCCAGTCGACTGTAGCCCTGATCTCGTCGTCAATGTCGTCGAGGAGCGCCATGAAGCCTTGATATTCGAAGAATTCGGTGGATTTGTTGGCAGGTGTGGTTGAAGCGACGTTGGCGAGTTCGGCAGGCTTTGGTGCTTTGGTAGTTTCGAGTTGAATCTTTTGGAGGTGAGACATGTCGACGATGTATGCTTGACCGTCTGGTCCCTTGACAGCGATGCCGTTCTTTGTTTTTGAATTGTTTGATGCTTTCCCTCCTCCTCGCGTAGCGCGCCGTGCGGCCCTGGACTCTTCGATCGTCTTTCCTGCCATACCTCCGCCCGGTTTCACGCACCATTCCTTCGTATGACCGCGGCAGGGGAGGCCCAGCGCAAAGCACAGCTCGCAGCATGGGTACCCTGGGCCATGATTATGGGTGTGTGCCCTCGAATCCCTCGCAGCCAGGGCCGTGTCCGTGGAGAAGGGTTTTGAGAGATTGGCGAGGCTGTCGATCGTTTGGAAGAGCTTGCGAATGTCGTTGGAGGTGTATGGGTTTTGTGTGCTGGAGTCCGCGAGTCCACGCGAGACTTGTGTCTGAACAGATTCAAACGATTTGTCGTTGATTGAGTTAAGTAGAGCAATACATTTGAGGAGGTCCTTATCGATACTGCCAATGGCGAAGGCGCGGTCGACAAGTTCGCAGATTTTACGGGCGGTGTTTTCAATGGGTTCAGACACGGGTGCGTAGGTCGATAGGGCTTCACGAACAAGCGCAACCTGCTTGACGGGCCCCTCCCGCTGCGCTCTGGCTTTGAGAGTGTCGTAGCATTCCTTAGCCGTACCATCAGTGGTGAGACCTTCCTGTTCGGCATCCGTGACAGCTGCTCGAATAACACCGATGATTAAGTCATTGTTTGAGAGCCAGTTGGCGTGGGCAATGGGCTCGGTGTCTGGATTCGGCTGAGTGATGAGACGTTCGGGCTTCTTTTCGGGTGCAAATATGTAGCGGTCCAGACCGCTCTGTTGCAAGAATATCTCGAGCTTTGTAGACCATCTGGTGAATTCTCCAGTGGTACGGTCGAATAGGGTCTCAGAGGCAGGCCAATGAGCATTGAGTTTAGCGGGACGGATGCGGGGGTAAGCCGCGTCGGTGGCGAGCATTGTGACAGTGGGAGACGCGCCAGATCCGGGTGCCATTGCGTGGTTCTTTGACAGATTGATAGATAGGAGCGCCAAAGAGAGAGAGAACGCGTGCAAGAAAATACCCAGAGGCAGAACAAAGATATGGATACGTATAGAACAAAGGGATTGACGCGTGGGGATATGACACGCTGATAAGATTGATTGAGGGTCAGGGTCCTTGAATGTGATGGTGTGAAGGGTGAGAAGGGTTCCGAATGTTGTCACTTCAGAGTTGCGTAGCAGCAATTATTCCCATAACCTGTTAGAACCCTAATAGCGAGATCACACCTAGCGTGAATATAAGCCTCAGTTCAGTGGATAACTAACTCATATTTTGTACCTAGCGTGAATATAAGCTAGGCTAGATATTAGTACGTAACGTTGGATAATTAAGCGTGTAGGAACTCACCCTCAGTTCAGTGGATAACTAACTGAGGGTTCGTGTATAATGGTGCGGTATATGTACTAGTCCATGACAATGGAAGTGCCTGGCCCTGAGGCCAGTAAGGGGGGGCAAAGGAGAGATAAGGTAGGCGGTGGCACACACGAGTCGATGTTGATGGTGACGTCAGATACCAACAGGCAAGGTGGCAAGTGATTCTGGGGTTGGAGCAGAGATGCTGCAATGGTGGGATGGAAAGACAGGAGCCTACATTGTATGGCTATAGACAGATTCAGTGGAGTGGGTAGCAGACGGGACGCTGCAATTGTGGGGATGGAAA
>JAGGAS010037771.1:0-11679 GCA_017657355.1 Termitomyces sp. K1Ac | reverse complement strand
TGCACTACCATCAAGGGCGGGTTGCCATAACCCACCCTATACCTTTTAATTAATGGATACCCAGCATTACTATACCTGGTCCATTATTTATTTTGATATTTATTGAGACTATGATGGTCTCAAAGAGGGGGGTATGTAACAGTACCTGCACTCATGAGGAGCGCAGAACGTTTGTCTTAGTGTGGCACATGTGTGACCATAGTTACTAGCTTTGGCAACGCCATCCGGCATTGCCTTCTATATTATTTTAGTATTACATAAGACAATCTTGTTCTTACTTTATGCTACATAGCAAATCAGAGATTGGTCTGACTTACGTAGCGTGAACTGTAAGCAGCAAGACCTCAACTTTGTAACACCACACATTACAGAACGCATCATGTGCATCCTGCATTGTGGATGGTTGTAGAAACTGATCATACAAACCCAAAATCACATCTAGGAAGTTCCAGTGTGATTGGGTACAGTTGACATGAATAACATGTTGCAGGTACCACTTCAGGGCACCTGCAGTGAGGAAGTTCATCAGAATAAGGACTTTCTCTTGGTCGCAACCATTGCCACTATCTTGAGCAACTGTAAAGAATATGCAGATGCTCATGAGCCAATCCTCCTGTTCACCAAACTTGGCCAACCCTGAATAGGGAGTGATTGTTTTAGAGGGATCACTCCTCCTAGGCTTAAGGCCATCAGGCAGGTTGAACCTTACAGCCAATAATTGTTCAACTACCACTCACAGATGATCATGCATTGTCTGCCAATGAAACTTGTGAGCTTCCTCCACCCTAGAGGTGGCAAAGCGACCATACCATGGTGTTGCAGAGGCATACTATACCTCCTTGGTACTTGATTAGATGGGGAGGGCAACGGTCCTCCTCCTCCTCCTCCTCCTGGACTGCCTGGTGGTCCACCTGGAGGTGGAGGTGGCCCTTGTCTCTGGGTGGGATCATCATGATCACCATCTGGCCCATTACACCTGGCCCATTACCACCCACTCCATGACCCCTTGAGGGAGTTCTATTACTATGACCTCCCAGTGATGATGAAGAATGCAATGGAGGTCCTCCATTTCCCCCACAACCTTGGGGGACCATAATGTTGGGTACAGTGCCATGCAGTGGCACTGCCAGTTAAGGCACCACATTTGCAGTGTACACCTCCAACATTCCAGGAACTTGCTGTTCCTGGACTACCCAGACATCATAAGGTTGTCCGTCTTCGAAGATCACTCCTGAATCTTTGACGAGAGATGCTCTGAAATCCACGAGATCACCATTGTGGATGCGCTGGAGCGCCACACAATCAGCCCAGGTCACAGACCTGTGCTCTAGAGCAGTGTTCAAATGCATGGATGCTGCTCCTGCAGTCATTACTGACTCAACATCAGTTGAGGCAGCTTCTGGAATCCCACCTCCCATTGACAGACGTCAATAGTGGGCCACCACTGCCTGATGCACCACAAAGTCTTGCAGTGTCTCCCCAGGCTGCTGTGATGCATTTAAATGATGCACCACCTGATTAATTGACATTGTGGGTGGTACATAGGGTGGTAGGTAAATTGGCCATCCTGAAGAGGGTTGCAATCCCCTCGCCTGTTTGCGCTTGAGGTAGTCAATTACCCCCTGCAACAAGTATGACATGTACAGGTCCATAAACTATACAGGGTTGGTGGGGATAATATTATCCTCTAAGCATCTCTGAATAGCTATGTGATTGCTAGCACATGCCACAAGACAACTCTGAGTCGTCTCCTTCAGAATATCTGACTGGCCTTTCCAAAAAGCCAGTATATGCCAATGCAATATTTCATCTGGCATTGCCTCAGCATCTGTGTCCAAGGTGAGATCTGATTCCTCTGGAACAGTCTCAATCTGAGTCAAGTATTCTGCAGTACTTGAATTAGGGTTAAACCTCATGGGTGGGCACAGCCCAATTCCCCTTTTATTAGATGCCCCAGTAGCTGGAGTTGTTGGCAGGATTGCTAGATGATCCTGCCATTGCAAAGAAGAGTTTATATACCTCAGGCCATGACAGCCTGAGGGCTTGCATAGGCTTTGACTCCATAGGAATCATTGCCTCAGTGAGACCCAACCCTGTTGAGATCCTCAGATCTTCATGCAGTGATGAGCCTAGGCTCTGGCTACGCACAGAAACACATAAAACCGACCCAGTACCACCAGGACACGCTTTACAACCATGGATACTAGCACGTGCCCACTGTACTTCCTTTTGGGGATGTGACTGTCATGAGACACATCACATGACTCTATCACATGACCCATGTGCTGACTTTGGATCCACCTGAATCACTAATGCCATCAGGGCCCATAGCCTGGCAACATTTGACACTCAGTATGACAGGCGTCACTAATCACTATAGCTGTTTTGAGTTTTATTTCACCGAGTCAATATCCAGTCACTAGATAACCCTGTGCAACTTAGCTATTACTGCCACCATACAATTACAAACTTCACCATTTACTCTTGTTAGCTTTTTCTATAAGTACTATACTTTTTGTATCTTACCAACAGCAGAATACACCCCACTCTTTAGATCTCATTTTTGCCTCTAAGTCTTAACAACTTCTGTCCATCATGTTTGCTATCATCTTCATTGAGCATATTGACTTGCTCATTGTTCTTATCAACCTCTAGGGACATATGGTCCACCTCACCTTTGCCTTTGGGGACATTTGGTCCCATTATTGAACCTATTGCATATTTTGTTTATGCTCTACTCGTTATTATTGCTTACCACCTCCCTTACCATTAGCAACCTGTTCTTATCAACTCAGCCGCTTATCTTACCGACTTTGGCCAACCAACCTCAGCAACCACCTTGCTAGCGACTATTGCCTAACCAACCAAGTCCTACTAACCAACTGACTTATCAACTAGTCACCTCAATCTTACCAACTCTGCTACCCCTACTGACTGCCACTTGTTAGGGACTAAGGCCAACTTGTGATATATCCACTACAACCCACCCTACACATTTCAACAACACTTCAATTGCTCAATAACTAAGCTGTCTTCCAGTTACTGGTCTCTGGGAACTTGCTAATACCTGCCTCGCATTACTATAGTTTCAATATCAAGCCTTACCAATAGCTGTACTTGGATTGCCTGCATGGCAGCTAGGTGGATACAAACACATCATTTGGAGCCCACCCTGAGGGGCACAGCAACATACTGCCAAAGACTAGATTCCAGAAAGCATGCCAGCTTCTTAGCAAAGCCAAGGACTATACCAGTTCACCTCAGTTCTGCTCCAAAATAGGATGAGAACCAACCCCAAGAACTTAGCCAGTACTTCCACAAACTTGAATACCTCCTTGCCAACTGTGACGTTAATGACAACCAACAAAAGAAAGAATACACAGTTTGCTACATGTCTTACAACACTGCCAAGACATGGTTAGGTATTCCCAAGTTTAGCAACATATTCACTCCTGCTGATGCTCCTGCACCGTGCCCCTGCATCTTTAATGAGTGGAAGGCCACCATCATCTGTCTCTACCCAGGTGCCAAGGACTTGTCATGGTATACTATGGGCAACTTGGAGCACTTAGTACAGGCCACTCACACTTCAGGACTCACTACCTTGAGACAATTCTCAGAGTACTACCAACAGTTCCAGAAAATTGCTAGATGATTATTGAGGCACGGTAGGCTTGATTGCAACAAGGAACGTCTTCCAACAAGGCATCCTGTCCTTGCTATGGCTCCGCTTCATATGCCACCTCACAGTCATTCTACCTGATCACCATCCTGACGACTCCTACAATGTCACTACCATCTATGAAGCAGGCAAGTGGGTACTGAAAGGTACTGACACCAGCATTGGTCAGCCCCACAATTCTGTTAGTGCCACTCCTGGAAAATTACCCATAGCACCTACCACGCCCATCCCTGCTGTTTCCAAAGTTGTAGTCAAAAAGGAGGTTACCGACCTTACCGCCATCACAGCCCTTGCTGCCACCATCAAATGCCTAGAAACCTTGTTAACTAACAGTGCAGTACTTGGTCAATCTTTGTGCACTAATGACTGCCACTTCTGCGGTGAGGATAGCCACACCATGGTTAACAGTTGCTGCGCCCACCTTGAGACCTACATCACTCAGAGTATGGTAAGGTGGGCTCCGATGGCAAGATCATCCTGCCTAGTGGTGCCATGATACCAAACTACCCCGGCAAGCGCCTATACATGGAGCATGTTAATGAGTGGCACCGACTTCACCCTGGTAACCGCATAACTGGTATATTTACCAGTAACGCTAACCCTGACGCCAACCAAGCCCAAGCCCAGCAGACCTTGGTATACAAGGTATTCCATGCCAACACCATTAACAACAGTGCCATGCTCACTAGGGAGGCCCATATCAAAGCACTAGAGCAGGAGATCTTCAACCTCCACAAACAAGTCTTTGATGGCGTTGAGATCCAGAAAGGCAGAAATGCCCCTAGCAGTTATCAACCCATGCAGCCTACCACACCCGCTGGCCCCTCAAACCCCACCCAAGTTAACAAAGGCAAAGCCCGTGAACCCACTAGCAAACCTGCTTCTACTGCAGCTCCTGCTCCTGTCCCTGGGCCTACTGCCGCACCTGCTGCTGCGCCTGCACCTGCTGCTCTCCTTCACCCATTTTCCAGCATTCCTAACTGCTACACTCTGCCCACTAACCAAAACTTTGCCACACCTGACAATCTATGATGTCAAGCAGACCAAGGCCGTCTTTGAGTGCCTCCTGCAGGCTAAGGTCACTGTCTTGGTAGCAGAACTCTGCTCCATCTTGCAGGACATCTGAAATTAGGTTTGGGCTGTGGTAACCCCTAAGCACTTGCTTAATGCATACATCATGGACGTACCCAACAAAGACGACCCAGTCTACAAGGCCTTACCAACGTTCACCTATAACGACCAAAGCAGCAACCCTTTCACACTCTCCAGTAATGCCCGTACTGCCAGAGCACTGAGCCAGATTGCTAAGACCATGTTGGTAGACCCCATGGAGGCCTACCACAAGTCACTATTACCTGGGGAGGAGCCTGCCATACTTACCATCGCTCAGGAAACACAGTCTATATGGGCCATCTCTATGCTTATTGACAACTGAGAGGAAATCAAGTGTATCATTGACAGGGGCTCCCAAATTGTTGCTATAGCTGCTGAGGTTGCTAGCAAGTTAGGCCTCAGCTATGACCCCAACATTGTCCTTAACATGCAGAGCACCAATGGAACCCTTGACAAGTTGCTAGGCTTAGCACGTAATGTCCCCTGCACTATCAGCAACTTCACTCTATACCTTCAGATACACATCCTATGTGCCCCTGCCTACAATATACTCCTTGGTAGACCCTTTGATGTCCTCACCCACAGCATTGTACAGACCGTTAGCCCCGATGAGACCAACTTAACAATTACTGACCCAAACTCCGGACTCCAGAAAACAGTACCAACATTTTGATGTGGCAAGAACCAAACCCCAAAACAGCCCCCTCCTATCTTTGATGCCAACTACTGCCGCTACGACGCTAACCCCTCTTGATCCTTTCTGCCTCCCTGCCAACATAACCCGTAGCAACTATGAATCCCTTGCCTTAATTTTGGACTTCAACCACTCTATGGACACTGCTTCTTATAATCCTTTAGATGTGCATACACCCCTTCTTTTGGATGCTCTCACTACTGATCCTTTCAATGACCCTCCTCTGTTCTCTCTTATCTCTACCTTACCGCCTCAGACTATGTTACCTTACCATCCTCAGACACTAATCCCACTCCTCTGTACACACAAAGTCCCTATTTCATTGCCCCTTCCTCATCCTCTGAAATCCTACTAAGCAAGGCTTTCACTAACACACAGCCGCTACCGCATACCACTCCACCACCTAAACAATGAGAGCTGCTTAGCAACTATCAAATGCTGGAGTCCATGCCAGTTGCTATCAGAGGTCCGAGCCTTCCTGGGCACTGTAGGCATCCTCCATCTCTTTGTTAAGAACTTTGCACACTGCACCCACCCTCTCATGCTACTCACCCATGCTGGTCAGCCATTTGAGTTCAGCCCCACTGAGCTCCATGCCCAGAAGGACCTTGTCAAAGCACTACAAGAAGCAAAACCCCTGGTACTGATTGATTATGACTCTGCTGACCCCATCATCTTAGCTGTTGACACCTCCTACATTGCCGTCAGGTTCTTCCTCTGCCAGTGCCTTAGCAACAATTGCAAGCAGTGCCACTACAACTGTTTCTGTTAGATAATGCTTAATGACCGCAAATCACACTTTAGCCAAGCCAAGCTTGAACTCTATGGCCTCTACTGCACTCTGCAAGCACTACCAATGTACCTCTTAGGCATGTGGAACCTGATCATCAAAGTTGATGCTTGCTACATCAAGGGTATGTCCGCATGCATGGCTTCATGCACTTAGTACAACTCCCCGCCCCCTTGCTCTGTACTGACACTGCTAGCACTAGCATATTCCTCCATCCTCTTGTACCTTATGAACTGACTCCTGTCTCTGCGCCTGTCACAATCCTTACTGCCACCCTCAAGGAGCTTAGCAACAACAACTCCCACCCTCTGACTCCACCTAACAAGCCTCAGCCTCTCCGCAACAACAGCAGTACTTTGACCTATGACACCATACCCCACAGTAGCACTGCTGTTGCTGAAGATAGCCAAGTGGACCATGTACAGCAATGGCTTAGCAACCTACAAAGACCAGCTGACCTTAGCAACAGCGACTATGCAACCTTCATCTGCTATGCCACTGGCTTCTTCCTTGCCAACAGTAAGCTCTGGTGACAACATAGGGACGGCTCCCACAAGCTAGTCATTACTGCCTCCAGCTGTGTCTGGATACTCCATGCTATGCACAACAACTTAGGACATTGTGGACTCTACGCAACTTGGGCTGCCCTAATGGAATGCTTCTGGTGGCCCCACATGCAAGCCAACATAGCATGGTACATTAAAACATGTCACCTCTGCCAGATACAGCAAACAACCAAGCTACTCATACCGCCTACCATCACCACCCCTGCTCCTCTGCTTGGCAAGATCTACGTCAACACCATGTTCATGCCCTCCTCTTGCAAATTCAAGTACATCATCCAAGGTCACTGTTTGCTTATCCACTACCCCAAATTCAGCATGCTACAATGCGAAAACACTATTGCTATTGCCAAATGGATCTTTGAAGACATCATCTGCCGCTGGGGCACACTTAGTGAAATCATTACTGACAATGGCCCTCCAATTGTCAAAGCTGCCAAATACCTTGCTAAAAAGTACAATATCCATCATATCCACATATCTGGTTACAACAAGTGCACTAACAGTATTGTTGAGTGACCCCACTTTGACGTTCACCGAGCTCTCTTCAAGGCAGTAGACAGTGAGGAGTCTTGTTGGAGCAAAGCTACTTACTCTGCCACTACCAGCACCCACCTGCTTCTACCATCCAACATCATCAAGGCCACTTACCTTCAACTACTGCCTAACTCTGTACTATTAACTACCAACCTTATTGCCCGCTGAGCCGTTGACCTTCAATGCCATAGTGGCCAACTAGCCTGACTACACAAACAAGTCCTTAGCGCTGCTGCCAAGCCACCCTCCACTTTGAAAAAGACCATGCAGTAACCATCTAAGACTACAACTTCACTTGCAGCACCCTAGTCCTGATGAGGAACACCTGTATCGAGACCACCTATAACAAGAAGATGTGCCCTTGCTACCTGGGCCCACTAGTGGTAATTGCCTGTAACTGAGGTGGCGCTTACATCCTTTGTGAACTAGATGGCACTGTGCTCCACAGGCCCATAGCCACCTTCCACCTTATCCCTTACTTCGCTAAGGAAAGCATTGACCTACCCAACACTGCCCTCAATATCAACGCCAGCCACCTTCAAGACTTAGAAGAAACCAAGCTCCTTGACAATGATGACCTTCCATTGATAAACAATCTTAGTAACTAATCACTACGCTCCAGCAACCTTACCAATAATCGCTAACCTTTGCTCCGCCTTACCGACCTTAGCAACCCAACACTATCACCAGCACCTATTGCCACCCCAAATGCTTACTGTCATTGGCTTATATCAGCAGCAAGCCATCTTGAAATCCGCTTAGTCATCACCACCTAGCAACAAGCACCCCAAAATCTTACCAACCTATCTACACTACATTTCTTTTTCTCTTTTTTGCTATCTCTGACAACCTCTGCTCATTCTTACTATAGTAATAACCTTTTGCTTATAACAGACTCTCTATTCAGTTTTGCTACAAGTCACAGCAATGCCCTTTAGGCTGACACCTTGCGCAACTTCTAGGGGTTTTCTGCTATGATAATTTACTGAGTGTTCCCCTATTTAGCTATGTTTTCTCTTAGTTCTTACTTATCTGCTTACCCCTCTCCTTTACTTTTACACAAGCAATGGCAAGAAAATATGTATATTGATGAGGGGGGATCTCTATGCTGCATACTATGTTACATTGTTTTTTCAAGAAGTGGGTGGCCCGGCACATGCTAATTGTCAGGGAGGTCTTTGCTGGGCAAGTGGTGGTTGGGAAGCAGTAGGAGGTTGCCAGGTTGAATGTCATTAGTGACCTGCCACTCTAGGACTGTGGTACAGTCATCCTGATACCGCCTCAATGCGTCCAAGGTCCTCTCAACTCAGCACAAGTACAATTGGAAATGATGTTGTCCGCTGCATCAAGAGCTGCTATGGGAAGCCGCAAGTTGTCACAAAGGAAGGCGTAACCTTTGCTGGTAGCCTTTGGGATCAGCTCGGCTGACTATGCAGGGTTTTACTAGGATGGTAACGTTAGCAATGGTCAATGACTTGGAGAAATGCAGGACTCACCCTAGCAACCATGGGTACTCAGATCAAAGTATTGGGTGTAGAGGCCCCTGGAAATAGGTTGTGAGCTAGGGGGTGCCAGCTACCATAAGGCGGTAGGTACTGCCAGTTAGTAAACAAGGACTTACAAATGGGGACCGCTACCAATGAGTCACTAGCAACGTATCAGTACTTCAATCGCTAAACGAGTACAAAAATGTTTACCATGCATTGCTGGGACCAGCCTCTGGCTGGTCCTCCTCTTCCTCCCAATGGAGTGACACTTGTTGCGGTTGCTTAGGGGTGGGAACCTTGTCCTTGTTGCTATCCTCCAAGACAGCCTTACTCTTGCCCATTCTCTTGCTGCCTACCAACACCGCCCCTCACTGTTGCCACATTGGCAAGCACAGAGACTTGTTGCTCACCATTGCCCTCCCACCACTCTCCACCAGAGCCTTCTGCACCTCCAGGAACCGCCAGGCATTACAAACTAGGATGGCCTTCATAGCCAGTCTCTGCACCTTTGACAAGGTACCCTGCTCCCTGGACCACCAGCCATGCACCAAGCAGCTCTTCTTGAGCCCCAAGCAGTGGTAACAAGGCAGAGCGCCCATCGGATACCAGCAGCACTCAGGGTTGCTCTTCGCCCAGCATCAATCATACTTAAAACAAATTCAGTCAGGATTGTCAGTTGCTAAGCGCTAAGCACTTACCATGCCCTGTGTCTCTCAAAAATCCTGCTGCACCTCCAGACTCACCAAAACAATCAGCTTCAGTCGGTCCTTGAAGACGTGGTCACCTCTGTGTTGACCTTGGTTGGTCTCTGCACCTTCCCAATGTGGTACAAGCAGGGCTTTAAGCTCTGTGTCGGTAAAGGTGTCTTGGGTAGGCTCCTAAGTGAATGTCATTAGTGATGCTCAGGTAAGGCTACCAATGGAAACTTACTTTGTAATGAGAGGCCGTTTTGTCAGCCTTGCAACTCCGCTGTGATCAGTTAGCAACCCTTGCTGCCAAGCCTAGCAATGAGACTCACCTTGGGACTGGATGGGCTTGCACCCGCCCTACCAACAGCTGGACTCCTGGAGGCTCCTGGGCCTCGGCTAGTGCCCACATGACTGCCTCAATCGCCCTCAGGACTCTGCAACAGCCCTGCCATGCTACTTGCCTGCCCTTCACCTCTTGCTACCAACCCGTGACCCTTCCGCTGCCCAGCAACGTGCTCATCCACTGTACCAACCAGCCAACCATGCTCAGCAGGCAACATGTCAAAGAAGGATGTTTTGTTGGGAGGAGGCACCTGGAAATACAGCTTAGCATCCTCGAGCTCATCTACCAACTGGGGGAAGCCTCGTCAGCCGCTAGGCAGACAATAGTGACCCCTGCTTACCATCATCTCTGTCCCTAGCAGGTCATCCATCAACTCATTGATAGTCGGCTCCGCCTCCTCAGTAATGCATTGTTAGCGCTAGCAACTCCCTCAGCAAGAAAGTACTTACAAACAGCGCCTGGTACTCCTGAGCCCATGCCTCCCCACAGAACTCCGCCCAAAACCCCTGCAACATGTCGGCAACCTTGGTCGCCACCTCCTAAGTGACTCTGCTCACTGCCAACTCCACCCAGCAATGGTGGAGGCACCAGAACAGCACTGCCATAGTCTGGTTGCGCCTCTGTGACAGGGTGGCCCAAGCTCAATTGAGAACGACGTCTACCTTGACAAGGAAGGTGCAAGCGGCCTTGGCAAGGTCGGTGGTAGTGGTAGAGGGGCAGCAGAAGAAGACATTGTATTGCTGAAGGCAGTAGGTGAACAAGGGTTGTTTGACTAAGTCCACTCATTCACTAGGACCTTTTATACTGACCTAGGAGCACACGGACCATTGTGCATGCACCACCTGGACATGTGACTTTGGGCAAACTTACAAACTTGTTGACTAAGGACAATCAAAATTTCAGTTAGGGGGAGATGATGAGCCTAGGCTCCAGCTATGCACAGAAACACACGGAACCGACCCAGTACCACCAGGACATGCTCAACAACCATGGATACTATTGCATGCCCACTGTACTTCCTTTTGGGGATGTGACTGTCATGAGACACATCACATGACTCTATCACATGACCCATGTGCTGACTTTGGATCCACCTGAATCACTAACGCCATCAGGGCCCATAGCCTGGCAACATTTGACACTCAGTATGATAGGTGTCACTAATTACTATAGCCGTTTTGAGTTTTATTTCACCAAGTCAATAACCAGTCACTAGATAACCCTGCACCACTTAGCTATTACTGCCATCATACAATTATGAACTTTGCCATTTACCCTTATTAGCTTTTTCTATAAGTACTATACTTTTTGTATCTTACCAACAGCAGAATACACCCTGCTGTTTAGATCTCATTTTTGCCTCTAAGTCTTAACAACTTCTGTCCATCATGTTCACTATCATCTTCATTGAGCATATTGACTTGCTCATTGTTCTTATTGACCTCTAGGGACATATAGTCTACCTCGCCTTTGCCTTTGGGGATATTTGGTCCCATTATTGAACCTATCACATACTTTGTTTATGCTCTACTTGTTATTATTGCTTACCGCCTCCCTTACCATTAGTGACCTGTCCTCATTGACTCAGCTGCTTATCTTACCAACTTTTGCCAACCAACCTCAGCAACTGCCTTTGCTAGCAACTATTGCCTAACTGACCAAGTCCTACCAACCAACTGACTTATTGACTAGTCACCTCAATCTTACCAACTCCGCTACCCCTACCGACTGCCACTTGTTAGCAACTAAGGCCGACTTGTGACATATTGACTACAACCCAC
>JAGGAS010037767.1:0-11844 GCA_017657355.1 Termitomyces sp. K1Ac | reverse complement strand
CAGCCATAAGCTCTGGATTGACCAGAGAGCCTATGCTATTGAGGTCCTCTCGCAATTCAACATGCTCGATTGCAAAGCGGTGGCCAGCCTCTCAAACCAGGTGTTCGCTTGTCCAAGACTGATTCTCCTAAGACGTAAGACGCCCAAGGATGTTGAGGAAATGCGAAACATACCTTACATCCAGGCTACTGGGGCACTCCTCTACCTTGCAATGTGTACCCATCCTGACATAGCGCATGCCATCAGCGTCCTGTGCCGATTCCACCCTTGCCCTGGGCCCAAGCATTGGAAGGCCGTGAAGCACCTCATGCAATACATTCACGGCACGCTCAAATACAAAATTGAATATTCCGCGGCGGCTGTCGCTTCCCTCCCCTCTCCATTTACGGCCTTTACGGACGCCGACCACAGCGGCAACCCAGACAACGGCAAATCCACCACGGGCTCAATCTTGATGGTTGCTGGTGATGCTGTCAGCTGGATGTCAAAACTCCAGTCAATCATGGCCCTGTCCACCACCAAGGCCGAATTTGTTGCTGCCAGCAAGACTGGGAGGGAGCTCTGTTGGCTCAGGAATTTTCTTGCCGATATTGGAGCGCCACAGTCGAAACCACTGATTCTGAACATTGACAATCAATCGGCAATCTCAGTATTGAAGCAACCCGAGCATATGGGCCGCCTCAAACACCTTGACCGTCACTGGTTCTGGTTGCGACAGGCAGTCCATGATGGAAAAATACAACCCATTTACATTCCCTCCGAAGATATGGTCGCGGATTTACTCACCAAAACACTCAGCCGCAACGTCGTCGATAACCTCCGCAAGAAAATGGGCATCGTTGGAAACTTCTCCAAGTCCGAGATTCGGTGACGTTGTGGTTACTCCGTCAGGTGGGAGTGTTGAGATTATAGTGCAGGAGTAACCACTTACCTCTAGTATTCGGACACTTTCTATCTCACGTGATCAAGTAGACATTGTTCCATTGTTCTGGAGATTCGTGTCTTCACCTATTCTGAACACACAAATCTCCAGGTATGTATGATTACATTACAGTTACATTAATACATTCACCTATTCGGAACACACGAATCTCCAGTCGCTCGTCAGCCGTTAGCCAGCCTTCTCCTCTCTCTGATCTCAGTCTAAGTCTGTCTTCCCTGCGCTAGCCTTACTGCAACACCGAGTCAACTTACTATTGCACATCAGTAAATCTGCAAAACCATGACAAGACGATGTAGCAAATGACCATGTGTGACCATACCGGATCAGGCAATTAATGATCGGTAATGTCATACCATAAGCTGAAATAATTGTATCACATTGTCTCGATGTACAATGAGGTGAACATAGTTGTGCTCATGGTCCATGATATACAATATTTTCTTTGTGATGTATACTTTTATCATCCCATCAAGTCTTATTGTATAACACTGATCATGAGGTAGACATATCAGTGCTCATGGTACATAATACACAATCTTTTCTTCACGTCATATAGTTTTATCATACTATTGAATATTATTTCATCAATGGACCATGAGTTGAATATATCAGTACTCATGGTGCATGATATATGATGTTTTCTTCACAATGTATAGTTTTCTCAATTTTTTATTTGATTTCAATTAGCAGTAAGACTATGTAACAACAGGTTGCCATATCCCACATCGTCCTCTTCCTCATCATATGGATCCCCTTCATCCCCACTCTCATCTTGATCTTCACCTTGATATCCATACTTGTCCTCGTCGTCATCGTCATCGTCTTGCTCATCACCATTGTCATCATTGCTATGATTATCTTCAGGCCGCCAGGTGTCAGTCTTGTCATCTTCGGTGGGTGTTTCATTTGAGGTTGTCTCAAACACAGTCATGGTTCTATCTAGAATAGATAATTTACCACCATTGTCAAGACTTGGATCTATGGCATGCACAATGTGTCAGTGCTTACTTTTCCGCTTTCCTTCGCTCCTAGTAGTAGAATTTTGATGTTTTTCTTTTGGTCGTTGGATATCCTCCCGTGGCTACGAGGAGTCCCGGTGGTGTCAGCAGGCGCTAAAAGATTTACAGTGTTGTCCCTGCTGGCATCGGAGGACTGAACGCAGCCCATGTTCGGACGCTGAGGTTTGCCTCAGGCGCCGGAGGCGATCATAAAATTTCCATACCACTTCGTTCATTGTTACTTCTCAGTCTACTGGGAACAGCTACGATGGGCGTCTTACGGTTACGGGAGTGCATGGCTGTCTTCGACATCTTCAACTTGAAAATGATCTCCACGCCTCTTTTGGAGCGCATCCCGGCCTTGGTACGATAGAGCGCGTACGGTGAATAATGGACATTACTCTTTGTCGTGAGTGATATCAGCACATCCGTGACCACCCATGACATCCTATTAATAGTTGGTGACGAACGACGCGTTTTTCATATGGCGTGCCTGGGTTATATTTGGCAAGCAACGATGGGCGGCGTATCTTTCAATTCTATCGTGTGCAGGTGCCGCTGGTGTGCTGTCTGTCATTCAATAAACTCTGCTTCAACCTGGGTATGGCTTCTGGTTTATCACTCGCAACAAACGCTGTTTCCGCCACATGGAGACTTCAGTAAGTTCTAGATGGCATTCCTCTATGAGAATTTGATGATTTTGGTGATTGATAGGTGTTACTTACGAACTCTCCAGAGAAGACATCGATCTCTCTTCAACTCATGGCGTATTTTGAGCGTTCTTGTAGAGACAGGACTCTTGTATCTCTTTCTGCAAGTAAGTAGTCGACGGCCTTTGTAAGTCAAATGGGCTAGCTGAACTCAGCGCAGGTAGCAATTATGGTTGTTGCTCGTCTGTTCAATCCGTTGAATAGTGAGCCGCAAACCATCGCCCTCTATGCTTGTGTGTACACTTACTCTTTTGTCTCTGTAAATGTTCCTCCGCTCAATGTTTATCGCCTATTCACTGACCCCCAACTGCCAGGTTGCATACCCGTTGATCACCATTTTCCTTGTGAACGAAAGCATGTCAGTACAGCAAGTCCACGTGACAGTCATGTCTTTACACCAGCTCGAGTGATATTCAGATCGCATAGTTAGGCACTTAAATTCCATCCATCGTTTTTCTTCATGTGCGGTTAGATGTAGTTTTTTTGACTGAGGAAGTAATTCGGTGCATTCAGAGGACTTTTTTGAGAGAGTTAATTGATATAATTTGAGACATACCGTTTGATGGTACTTTGATAGTATGTCGAACTATAAGGAAGATAAGTAATTGATGGGGAATATATGGGGGAATATAACGGGTATGTATGTGTATGTGTAAGCGATACCATGAGATCAAAACGAAACCCAGGAAAGGAGCGACACGAAAGAACCACACACGCTCATAACTCATCCTCTCTTGCCCTCCCACCACCCCCAACATACTCCAAATAACTCTCTGGAACCAACTTGAGCCTCTCATCATCACCCGGTCCATGTTCTCCCATGTCCATGGTTGCATCAACGACTAGAGCCCAACCTTCATCTCCCCTTCCAACGACACGCACAATTTGATCCGCAACCAGCGCCATCTCGGAAGGGTGTTCGGGGGTGAAACTGTACAGAGCACGGTAAAGACCAGGGTAAAGTGTTCCATCGTCCCTCACTTCCGGTTCCTCGTCATTCTGTTGCTCGTCATCCTCCGCTTCCACGTCCAATTCGGAATCGGAATCGGAATCGGAATCTAATCCTGCTAACGTTCGTTGAAGGACTGCAAGATGGTTCACGCGCGGTACTAGGGCGCCCATGCCGCGAAATCTGTCGTCGTTGGGAGAGAAGGCGAAGTCACGGACGCGAATCAGAATGTGTACGGTCGGGGAGAGTGAGGTTTTAGGATTTGAGATACAGAGAGAGTTACAAGAGTCAGCAAGTGCGGTGGTTGTGGGACGAGGGATAGATGTCAAGGCCGGTACGGGATCGCCTGCAGGAGACGAAGGGAGCTTGGAGGGCATAACGTTTGGACAATCAGCGGTAGTCAATAGTATGGAGGGCGGAGCTTCAGCTAGAGGTCGATTTGGTGGCGCGGGTATTGTGGTCGGTGATGGTATTGGAGAAGGTACTGAAATGCAAGGCTGTTCCGGAGTTACCTCTGACGATAACATCGACGATGATGAAACTTGCGATGTTCTCGTGTTGTGCGCAGACTTGGATCCGGGTCTTCCATTCTCAAGGCTACTCAGGCTCCCGGTTTCCCCAGTGGTCGTCTCCTGCACAACGCAGGCCAGACTTCCCTCGAATCCATCCCTTCCTGTGGTAGTTGTGCCTAGGACATCAGTTGTCGTACCTGTAGAATGTAAGATGACCCAAAGGAGGATAAAATGGAGCGCTGACCCAGTGTTTCGGTATGTCCAGCCGCGTCCATGAAAAGAGAAGAAATACTTCTCGATGATCCGAGTATTAGAGAACTAGGAGAGAGGAGCAATCTCATCGGCAGAGGAAGCAAAGACCTCAGAAAAGAGGAAATCCGTTCGTACGTCGCATTCAGTGTCGCGAAGGTTCAATACGTTTGCAGACAAAAGAACCGGGCCCGTCACGATGTCACAGGAGTGTCACAGGCCGAGCCGCTTTTGTTCATTTTCCCTGCCCTTAGTAACGGGACGGGAGAAGGGATGATACTTATTGTGCGACGAGTGCAAGACAAAAAGCGGAAAGGAAGCTAATGAGTTCACCTCGAGATGGGCCGTCGATTGCTCTTGGGGTTTGCACATTGCCATATTCTCATTGTACATATTGCATATGTCCAACTCGCAGCGCGCCCCCACTGATTAAGTACATGAATTCCGTCTCACTCATACGCTTTCCAGCAATGGTTGGTTCGAACCACGCAGAAATGACTGTATGCGGGGGGTGAGAACTTTTCTGCGAAGACGATTTATGTATCGCAAACAGCAGAGAATGAAGCGAGGCTAGGCTGGCCAGTAGATACAATGACATCCATGATAATTTGAAGACAGAGCTACAATGAGGCTGATACGAGTACCAAAGAACTGAAGAGCATTGTTATGATGTACTAATCGGAGGAAAGACGGGCCAGTGCAAAAGAAGAAAAAAAACCTGGGCCGTCACAAATACTACACAAGACTGACTATTGCCTACAAGATATATTTTAAGGGGCGCTAAGCCGTACTAAATTCTCAATTTCCGCTCTGATTCTCTCCACATCTCTTTGAGTGGGCACGCCTTTGCGAGACAGCCTTCCTTCTTTCTCCAATGCCTCTAAGAACTTATCTGCATCTTCGATCATAGCACTTCTTATCTCTGCGAGGTGCTCTGTCTGGGTCTGCCTTTGCCCTATCTTCTCATGTAGAGCGTCTAGGTATACTTCAAACTTCTTAGAAATGTTCTCTGAAATCATCCTCGACTCCAGCTGAGGGATTTGGTTGAGATATTAGATATCTAAGGCACTTTGACCACGTACCATGCCTTCGAACTTCCCAACCGTATCACTATATTCTGCGATGAACCTTTCGATCTCAAGAGTTCTCTCTCTTTCAACCAAAGAATCCCATGCGCAACCCTGTTTCAGGACGACAGCAACATTACTGGTGCCCTCCATAGCCCTCATGAGCGCACCAGCAACACCGTAGCGGTTCTGCGCAAACAGGCGATTGTCATGGAAACTCTTCTGCATGGTATCGGCTATAAAGACAAAATGATACCAGTACAAAGGAAGCGCTGCGTCTCCAGTGGGTAACGTCAAGGTACCCACGAGGCTGTCACTAACGCGCTTCTTTGGGTACCTCACGGTCCGGATGCTTATGATAATCGGAGAGGGCGCCGACTCAGAGGAAGACGCGCCTGTATCCTCTGAGGGTGTGTTTAGATTGGCGCTGGGAGCCTCAGGCTCGCCAAAGAGCTGCATTTGCCTCCCCTGAGTGCGGAAGTGATAGATTGTACCGGCCACATCCTGAACTGTGACAACAGCATACGTGCATTTATCAGCTGGAGCACCAGAGCATTCGTAGAGTTTCAGTTCCACGATACGTAGGTCATGGATTTTGGAGGGCTTGTAATAAAAGTGGTCGAAGTGGTCTAGATACCACGAGATATCGGCTCTGAAAGGGGGGAAATGGCAGGTATGCTCCATGCTGCCCGAGACGCCTAGAAGTGATAGAATCGGAGAGTAGATGTGCGAAAGAGGCTGGAGAGCAGAAAATAAGTCTATTGGTACCCAGTGTACGTGTGACATCGTGGTGGTGGTAAGGTCGTAAGAGTTGGAATAATTCGAACTCCACTTTTGATCTTCTTGCGGACTCGTTTGCGGCGCATTCTCAGCGATGCCGAGAAGTGCCCATCAAAATGAATCTCAGCCTGTCACACTGGCAGAGTGGAACGGATTCAAAGGTACTTGGGCCATTCTTAACCTCGAAAGCTACAATTCAGTTCTCTCCTCAATCGGTTCGACGGTGGAGGGGATATGTTTGGCACCATAGTATGGTATGACCTTTGGATGTATGTAACACATCAAATGTGTCACGGTGCGCTGCAGCACGATGCTAGTGATAAGGCCTAGGTGTCGTCAGTAGCTCGAATATTCTGACCTAATAATTCACGCATGTGCGCTCTACAGTCGTCGAGAGAGCCCAACCATCTAGATCTTCAGAAGATTATCAATTGATTACTCATTGACACATTCTATAATCGTAAACTTCCCTACTACCGTGAGGCATGCGCGGAAGGAAGACGGATTTTGACTTGATCAACCAACTCTCTATCTGACGTGAGATCTCCTCTTACTAGCTCGCCAGGGTCGCAAGCAGACCGGCTCTAACCTCGATAAGTCTTAGCGGCGGCTCTCATGCTTTCGACCCAGGAAACAAGTGAGTTGAGAGAACGTGCTGAATAGTGCAATTTTGTGAGTTCGGACGTACCATATCTTGAAAATTCAAAACCACATCGTTATATGCATTCCGTCACGAATTATTTCGGGAGTTCACGCTCCATCAGCTGAAGAAATCCCAATCTGTACTACAGCTCTGCTTCAGGAATGTCAAGTGTCCAGATAGGACGATATTGAGAGGCGAAAGCTATGTCATCAAAAAGATGCGAGAAGGCCTTACATCGACAACATCTAGGACGTGGTCTAATCCGCTTGCCTGTCGTCGCTCCGCTCACTTCTTTGTTATCAGACTGAAGGCTTCCCGGCTCTCTCGCAATCTGGGAGCTTTATGACAAAGAGATCGAGTTAGCCTGGTTATGAGGGCTGAGCAGTGATTCGGAGCGCTTTATGGAGTATCTGAGTGGGTTTGTTAACTTCGGGCGCAGCGAAAAGAAAAGGTGGATGGACTACACGAACCTCGCTTGTGAGATTAGCCTCATTATTCTTACGGAAGGTATATGGTGGCCTATGGGTATATGGGTACATTTAATGTCAAAATTGCGACATTTGTGGAAATCTAGACATACCACACGCTGTAGCTCCGCCTGCGGATTCTTCTGTGGTACGCTGACAACATCATGCTCATTCACCGTGTCATTGAAATATAAGAGCATGTAGGCCTTGTGTTGGGTTTCGGACGTGAACCGAGTGAGGAATGACATGACCTCATGAGGGGAGAGCTGCTGTGAATTGTCGGCAAACGCAAACGAGGTACAAGGGGTAAAGGTCGTACTTCTGAGGTCACGGCTAGGGCGTGCGTTCGTCGTGCTGGAGACCAGGAAATAGCGATGTCATGCATGCATACATAGGGAGGGAGTAAGTAGAACAGAAGGAGATGAGTGCACAGACGGAGTGGTTCGATAAATCATAAAATCGCGCTCTCTGCCCGGAGAAGGATAGTTCAAGTTGTCGAGCGTTAAGATGGCATGAAGCAAAAAGTTCCGAGAGATGGTCGCCGTGACAGGCCAGGGACAGTTGTCACAGGGACACATGGGACAGGCAAACAACTGACGCCACGCAAATGCCCTCTGCAAGGCTCGAACTTGCGACCTCAGGATTACGTAACAACTGCTACGTCATATTTCTATGAGACCTGCGCTCTAGCCAACTGAGCCAAGAAGGCATAGGATTCTTGATGTAGAGGTGTTCAATCAATCTGGTGCTTTATTACAGAAACCAAGTTTGAAGAAATCGAAAGACATGGAAGGAAAATCGAGAGTTGTGAAGGGATGAAGCCTTGGAACCAGAAGAGATTGATGATCGATGATGATCCGGGCTTCCGATCTGATAACCAGTAACACACCACAGTCACTCTGGAACTGTTCAACAATTCCAGACCACTAGCACTCCTCTCCAAATATTGATTGATCTGATGACTTCAAAAAGTCCTCAACGCGCTATAGCGTGCCATGGGGACTCCTCGAAATTGACTTGGACCATACATTTAAGCCAATTTTCTACGCCTATGGGCTTATTGCAGTCGACTTTTCCGATGGACACGACTCTTATCTTGCTCTTATCTAGGTCTATCGAGGCGTATTCTTGCAATACGACCTTATCTACTATATTGTAGCGCAGGTAGATATCAAAATAATAACATACTTAGTAACAACAATGAACTCGAAGATTTTTGACGTTTTTGCGGCAAATTCCAGGTGGCCTTGTTTGGACCTTGTACACTGTTCTCATTCAACCTTATCTCAACCTTATCTGCTCTGAGAACGGGTCCTTGTATATGTTCGGAAAAGACGTCCTTGACTACCTTGTTGGAATTCCATGAAATATATTTTTCTTCGACCAATGATCTCTATTCGACCCGTTTGTATCATCAAACACTGAAGTGGTAGTCTTCAACATTTTCTTTTCATCAACATGCCAACAGATCCTGTGAGTGCTCTTTGAAGTCTTAACTCCGTCAATTGACCCTTTTCTAAAGGGACTTCAAGAAACTACCAACGATCTCAATATTGCACCAATCAATGCTCATCTTCCTATCGAACTTTTGACAAAAGTTTTCCAGGCTTGCCTTAGTAATCGCGAACCAGACTGGGGGATTCCTAAGGACTGTAACGATCCGCCCACTGTTCATACAATACCTGGATTATCTCTTTCCCCAGGGCAATCCTCAGACCCAATGATACTGGCCAAAGTCTGTCGTCTTTGGAGGAACATTGTGTGTTCGAATCCAATGTTCTGGAGTACAATTTCAATTCTCCAAGTATCCACTACAAAGATAAGGAACATTCTGCTTATCAAGAAATGGTTAGAATACTCTAGAAATCAACCACTTGATATCCTCTTTGTCGAATGGGAATCTATGCGGCACCTCACGCCCATGATTATATCCCTCCTCATCAATCATTCCCGTCGGTGGAAATCAATCTACTTTCAGTTTGTAGACACGATCAATTCCACGATGATGGCTCTGTCTCGAGGAACTTGCAATAATCTGGAATCTGCAACTGTAATCAGTTATCGTGGTAGAAAGTGCCTCTATAATACATGCCAGTGGGATACAGTATGCAAGGAGGCTTGGGAGGCTCTCTATTCATCACCTGTTCTGCTCCATACCCAATGTGATATAGGTCTCATGGAAGCAGAATTTTTAACACCCAATGGTATATGGTCCGGACTCTCATCAATCAAAGTGACGACTTCAAGGGAATGGTTCCTCATGATACTAGAGAACTGCCCAAATCTTGAGACAGTTAAGTTCAAAGAGATGCATTCTAAATGCTGCTCAGTTGACTGTCTGCGTTCCATGAGGTCACCTCGCGCATTCCCAGCCATGGTCACAATGCATCGGCTTGAAAACCTTTCGGTCGCCATGACCGATTCATGGCTGGGCTTTATCTTCAACCGACTCACACTTCCTCGCCTGACCACATGCTGCATTGACCACCAGTTTCCTTGGAGAACAGCGACTGATCCCTTCATTGATCTCTTGACTCGATCTCAATGTCGGCTTGAGACCTTAACAAACATTTGGTGTTCGGAAGTCCTCTGCAAGCTCATATATAAGCCTATATTGTCCTCTCTTGTCGAGATCACTGTCCTTGGGGTCACTGACACCTTTGTCAAGCATCTTACCCGGCGTCCAGAAACATCCAGTTTACCAAGGCTTGAGAGACTCGAGATTTCGGTATATCGCTTCAGTCCAGGGCTTCTGTCTACTATGATTAAGTCTCGAAGGACACCTGTCAACGGGCTTTCAATGCTTCAGAAAGTGAGAATAAGGGTAAAGGATATCGATAGGGAGAAATTTGCAAAGTTCGCGGAGGAGAACAATCTTCCAGTTTTCGGATGAACGGAGGACAAAGAAGGGAAAGTAGAAGGAACCTCTTGTTTTGCGCATCTATGAAATACCAATATTGTTGATTTCCAGTTCAGGGTCCTTTTCTTCCAAAGAGATTGATTGATCCTCCAACTAACCCCTCTTGAGCTTTCTGACCGTACAAACCTTCTTGCTTCAAGCTATGCACACCTGAAATTTGTCCACTCGGTTCAGTGAGGGAAAGGCACAACTACATAGCACAAAATTAGATCAGGGAGGTTTCAGGGAGGGCTACAGGGAACGCAATCCAAAGCTCGAGTAACTATGAGACTGCGAGATTGGATGGGGTGGAGCAGAGGTCACCGAGATGGTCCGGGAACCAAGTCGACGCACAGCCCGAAAGCATTGCCTCACTAGCAGGACTACGAACCTTCATCGTCTTGTAAAGCACCGAGCTAACCTAACCAAACCTCCCTAACCTCCCTAACCAAGCCCTAACCTCCCTAACCTAGCCCTAACCTCCCTAACCTCCCTAACCATGTGTGCAGATAGGTTTGTATGGGTAGATAAGCTCCTTGTGTTAAGTGCCTTGACTTAGTTTTGACTTGGTAAACTCACGATATTACAGTGATGTGATATAAACACCAGGCCTGTAACTACAGCTGTACATATATCAACCTTATCCTGTAATTACAGCATTTGATATAATAACCTGCCAACTACAGGTGTGTAAAGTTGTATACCACCGTACTGACCACCGCCGTATTATTTCTCACTATGTGCCACAGTACCTTCCCAAATCTTGACATCGAAACACAATACCCAAACTACATCCCACGATATTCATCCCACCCATCGTTCCCATCTCATTGCATCTCCACGTGCTACCTTTCCATATCTCGCAGCCGCCCTCTGTATCAAGATTTCAAATCCTAAAATTCCGTTCTTCCCAACACTATACATACATACATCCTCACAATCACGACTTGGGCCTCTCTCCCGATGAGGATCTGAGATTATAGCGCGATTTTCTAGCGCAGCCTGGCTGGATAGGTTCGAATTTGGATCTGTGCTCGGACTTGGACTCTGATGGACGCGGAAGTCAAAGAAGAGTGCGAGCAATGATAATGCGAAAAAAGGGGGGCCTAAGCTGATACCGGAGATTTTATTTGACGTTAAACGGATGGAGCAGAAGGGTATCCTTCCGTCGTTTCTTCAGGAAGTCAAACATCATTACTATGTACAGAAGAAGTATTCAAACATCTAGGATAAAAACAAGGTATATGTATAGCGTCTTTTTCCCCGGGGAATCGATAGCAGCGCTCGTCCTGAGCGTAAAAATAAGTTATACATACGCTCACACCATCCTCACACCATCCCCTTTCATGAATTAGACAGGGTGTGGATCTTGTGACACCTGAAAAACCACCGTTTTGCGGATTCTTGTAATTGAAAATGGCCCGCGTATGAGAAAGATCGTGAATGCTGGATACACAAACTAAGGGCCAGATTCAATAAGTGCAACGTATACAGTTAGTGAACGTCACGGGTAACCCCCGGGTCTGACAACATCTACCCCTACCCCCACCCGCCAAAACCCCTACCCTTGCTCACGGGTACGGATTACCCGTTCCCACGGATGAGGGTCTATCCGTGGGTCTACAAC
>JAGGAS010037766.1:0-11864 GCA_017657355.1 Termitomyces sp. K1Ac | reverse complement strand
ACCAAATAGCACGCTCACGCTCATGCATCTCATAGGGACGACGTGATTTGGAGCGCTCAGGACTCCAAAGTTTGGGAAAGAATACGTGGAGGTGATGACGAGGGCCGAACTTGCCCCACTCAAAGTTGGGGATCTTGTGTAAGTCGACCTCTCGATCAATCTGGAGGTTTAAATGTCAGATTGATAGAACAATAATTGTAGGAAGTTATTTATGACTCACGTCGCCAAAAGAGACAGGGTAGGTGACGTGTACCCCAGATTTCAAAGCGAAGGTTGGATGAGGTACAGTGAAAACTGTGATGTTTGTGTCGACCATGATAATCCGAGATATACCGAGGACGGAGTCGTAGTCCCTTGAGATCGATAAGTCATAGTCAGCGGGAACGATGTTCTGAATAGGGTCAATGTACGCCTGGTGACGAGTTCCATCGTCGATGAACTCGCCGGTAAGTACAAATTGAACAAACGGGCCTGGATTGTCGGGGTGATCTTCCCAAATAGCAGTACCGCGCTCGACGAATGACCGCAGGCTGTGGTTGGCAAGAGGAAGTCCACGGTTGTAGACAGAACCCATGACAGATGGACGTGCACGAATGAAAGACAAGAGAGCTGTGGAGGACAGGAACTACGGGCAAGGTTGCGACATCGTATCGAGTTTTGGTACAAGCTTATATAGGAGACGAAGGTGCGCACACGATGCAGGGACTTAGACGAGAGAGCACACGAATATACCACGTGTTCGGGATGGAATGTGGCGCAGAAAGGTGATTTACGTTGGGCGAGTGCTCGTTTCCTATCGAAGAGCATGAGAATCACAAAGTAGGAATGAATTAACAAGGAGTACTTACGTGTGAAAAGACTTCGAGAGTGAATGGAGTTCACAGAAAGAGGGAACGAAGAGGACAAGAAACGAGGGAACGAAGAGGACAAGAAACGAGGGAATATTACGTTCGATGCGGAAACCATTTTTGCAGCATGGATGCGGTCAGGTAGCCTCAGAAAGGAGAATCCTCTGACTAGTATACGGAAAGGAGGTGAATTAAATTTCTAAATAGAGGAATATGAATGCAAAAAACGCGGAAGTACTCACTCTGAGTTGAATCCAGAGCGTAAACTATGAGCACCAAGACTTCCAAAGCCGCAGCAACGAGTGTAGTCGTGCTGAAGATCCTCTTCAGCAGAGTAGCTCGTCCTCGTGGCGTGAATTGTAGTAGCACCGAAGGTTATGAATCCGCGGCAACGGGTGTACTCGTGCTGGAGATCCTCTCCAGCAGAGTGACTCGTCCTCGTGGTAAAGAAGTAAGAGATACGCGTGACAACAACAAAGGAATCCTCCAATGCTGTCGTCGCTGCGCGTGAAGAGGTAAAGGACAACCATGGAGTGGTTGTCTGAGGTCATGTGCGATCTGTCGAAAACAAACAAGTCAGATCCGAATTCCGTTCCGTGTTCCGAACATTCACGGAACACACTCGTGGGATGGAAATTCGGATCCGACATGACTTGATCTCATACCATGACCATGATGTGTCAATGGTCGGTCTCCACGTTGGACAGACGGCTGCATCGGAGGACTCTCTTGCAGTCGTGACCTTGGCCTTCACCTTTCTCGATTAAGGAGAACTGTTGACTGTGCTGGAGAGGATCTCCAGCACGAGGATACTGTTCTCCGTGGATACAAGACCTTCTGGGCGCAGGACTTCAACCATGACGTGTCAGGTTTGTTTTGTACGTTGGACGGGTAGCTTCATCGGAGGACTCCCTTGCAGTTGTTCATTCACACTTCTCGATACAGAAAAACTACTGACTCTGCGGGAGAGGATCTCCAGCACGAGGATATCATTCTCTGTGGACGCGAGACCTTCTGTTCGCATGGCTCAATCTCAGACGACGACCATGGTCCGCTTTGTACGTTGGTCAGACGGTTGCATTGGAGGATTCCTTTGCAGTCGTCACTCTTCTTTCACCCTTCGCGATTCAGGAGACTACTGACTCTGCTGGAGAGGATCTCGAGCACGAGGATATTCTTCTCAATTGTTGTTGTATGTGGGTCACCCATGCTATTCTAGGGGTGCGCAGCACGAGTGGTACGTCTCTACGGCTAGGATGACTCACGATTACGCGTAATACCCAATGGATGGTCAATATATCTACCGTCATCCCTCTATGTAGCCTTTTTTCAGCCATATTTGTCAATTCTTATGCTGTTTCTGTGTCGGCCGATGCTCTTTGCTTCCCTTTTGCCGCTGGTACCGCCGTGCCGCCAGGATCCTCATTCGAGAATCTGCCTCATTCCGCGAGGACAATAATTGGTTCCGTATCGCTAGGTTCGTCGCTTGTCTTCTTCTTTTCCTTTTCTCCTGCGCCTCATTCACTGGCAGGAGGCTGGAAACACCATGGCACATGTTGAGCAGATGCCTAGACAGGACACGTTGTCGAGATGAAATGCGCAATCGAAGGAAGACAGGTAACACGAAAATTATCGTTCGGTTTCTGATAGACTCGTTGTATTCCCGCGTCGTATTCTAATAAAAATATATTGTGATTTACCTTGTATAGATGACCACGAGTGTAAAGCTCTCGCGGGGAAGTAAAACGGTAGGTGTAACATTTACGTCTGAATAATCCGTGAACACGATCGCGAGCTGGACAGGTGACATGCGGTGAGAGGGCGACATGCGGCGAGGGCAACTTGTCCTCGTCTCATCTCTAAGTCCCTCCCTTGTCTATGGAGGCTATTCGTATAAAAGCTGGTACGCAAAGCCCGTTCGATATCGCATTTTCGATATGCCTTCTCACACCGCAGCCTCCGGCCTTATAGAGATATACTTTGCTACCACTCCACCTGGCCACATGTGGACGTGGCCATGTTGGCAGGAGATAACTGGGATCCATCACGGTCTGTTCCCCGACGACGATGCGCTCCTCCCTGCTGGTCTGTCGCGCCCCGATGCCATCGACATCAAAGCGTATTTCGACCTCTACCATTCGATGAAGTCGAAGTCGAAGAAGCTGGCTTTCGCAACCGGCTCTAAGGGCGCTCCCTTTCATCCTGGGCAGCCCAAATGGAACCATTTTGTGACTACAAGATGGAACCGCTGGGGTGTCCATAACAGGACGATTACAGCGTTCCGCGAGCACGGTGTGCACCCTGCTACGCTTCTTCTCAACGAGGGCGACATTGAAAATCGCAAGGCATGGTTGGACTCGAGCAGATACATACCTATCATGATCGACTCTCTTGGACGCTCACTCTTCGGCGACGAAGCCTTTCCTTCCGGCGGCGAGTTGTTGCCTGGTAGGGTCCGTGACGGGCTCCAAACCATCGCCCAACGAGTCTGGAACACAACGCGTGTTCAACTCAACCGCCTCCGTGACAAACGCGACAAGATCCACGCGGCGGCACAAGATGCAATGAAGAGTAAGTGTTATGTTTGTTGTGATATCGAGCTTGTTTTCTCACCTCAGCTTCAGACTTGGAGAGCCCGGAGAAACCTCTTACGAAGACGGCGGTCACCCAAATGATACGCGCCGTCGCCAAGTGGAGGGACACGTCTGAGCTGTTCAGTACTCCCGAAAACACCGCAGCAGCGACGGAGATGTTGGCACAGCTACAGACTGTGATGACCGGACTGGGCGTGGACGTGACGAGGCGCATTCATTCCAAGGGTGAGTAGTAATGTTGCACCAAAATTTCCTTTGTCATTCATTTCTCGACATAAACCGTAGGAGCTTCCAAAGTCTCTCCGTTGGCATTGAAATCTCTTGCCTCCGCCGAGGATGTCTCGGACATAGCGGCCCTCTATCACGACTACTTTGAGATGCCTCTCCCCGATGACGAGAGACCCGGTCTCTGCATTATTCCAGACAATCAGAAGTCTCTTAACATGTATGGTGGAGACTTCGGCATGGAGGTTGAAGCTTCCATGAATCCCGAGCAACTCGCTACCTCTCTTGGATTCGTGTCGGGTTTACCACCTATATTTGCTAAATACCGCCATCACACGGGCGCCACACTCTGGGATACCCCTTCTCTGCTTAAGAATCTCGACGCTGATCTCGAGCGTAAAGTCCTTTCCAGATTCGAACTCCATTGGCACCAGCTAGCGGGTGTTCATTCCATCATTCGCTCTTTGTTCACCGAAAAACCTTCTTCTAGCGACACCCTCGGAGTCCTTGTTGGTGACGAAGTCGGGCTTGGGAAGACTGCACAAGCAATCGCCCTCATCTGTTTCTTCAATTTGGTTATATCTTCCCAGACGCGTGGCTGCGCTAACCCGGTTATAATCAGTAAGTCGGATTATCGTTGCCTCGACTGTTTGACTAAATGTTTTGCAGAGAAAACTCCTTATTTAGGCAAAGAAGTCATGGTTCCATCGCTTCCACATCTTATCATTGCCCCCGGAACCCTTATGCCGCAATGGGGCAGCGAGATCAAGAGTCTCCTCGTCGCCCACGCCGTAGACATTTTTTTCTACGACGGATCAGTTCCCTCAGCCGAGTTTTGGTCACCATCTGGCCCCTTCCATTCTTCTGTCCATGCTCCTCACAGCCGCATTGTCATTACTAGTCACTCAGTATGTCGTGTCGTCTCAGCATAGAGCATTCCTGATCTCCCAAATACAGATAATAGCGAAAGACTTCTCGGCAACACATACCATGCCCTCCAAACGGAAGAAGAAGAATGCTATGCCATGGGACATCCCGATGGCGCGCAAGGACTTGAGTGCCACGATCTTTGGGCAACGCTTCCTCGTTGCAATCTTAGACGAGGCTCATAACTTTAGGAACCCTGGGCCAAAGCATCTCGCTGCTCTGCGTCTTCTACAGAACGCAACCGTGAGGTTGCCTATGACTGCAACGCCTCTGCATACTTCGTCCCGCGTACGATATCTGCTACTATCTAACACACGTCTTACTTACTCTCTGACGCAGGATATCGGTTCTATGCTACGGCTCGCGGGAGTGCCGCATTTCTTTACGGACGCCTCGATGGCCGAAGAAAAAGAAGATGCGGCTGCTTTACGGCGCGCAAAGAAGATGGACGATGACGGCGTCTCAGCGAACGAAGAGCAAATCAAAGCTGTCAAACGGCTCCAAATGCAAGCAGCGGATCACTTCCTGCGACGAACGACTGAGAGCCTGAACCATGAACGTAAGCCACTCGTGCCTTTGCCTCCACTCGTCGAGATCACAGGCATCCTCAAAATCACGCCCGGAGAAAAGGCCATCATGGAGAAATGCAACGAACAAGCCAAATCAATGTAAGGTTTATCCATCGTTCCCTTCTTCGATGTGCTAACTTGTGCCCAGGCTTGATGCGTCCGAGAGTGCAAGTCCTACGGATATCAGAACTAGGGTGAGAATTGACATGTTCTCTGTCATGGAATGTTTCTAACACAACTTGTCATACAGAATTTCTACAATGACTACCGTGTGACGATTGTCTGGGCTAAAGAAAATCCGGGCGATCCGTACCCGACGTTCAAGACTCGGGAGGAATGGGATCGCGTCAAAACAACCAAATTGGACGTCGCAGCTCGCATCTGCGCTCACTACACCTCCAGAGATGATGTCGCTCACGTGTCCTTCAAAGACGGATTCCCCGTCTTCCCGCCCGTTCCGGTGACTGCTGGCAATAATGTCACTCGTAGCCGTCGCATTCTCTTGTTCGCTTATTTCTCCTCTATGGTGTCCCTTTTCCAAAATGTATGTGTTCATTTGAGTTCAATGTCGGCGTCTTTCTGACATCTCTACGTCCCAGGTTCTTTCACTTTACAATGTTCCTAGTCTTGCCATTAATGGTAAGATTAGCATCGCCAAGAGGGACAAGATCGTGAAAGCGTTCCACGACGACTCGCAGCCTGCGCGCGTGCTTATTTTATCCAGCGTCGGTTCCGCCGGGCTCAATCTTACTTGCGCAGATGTCGTCATTTTCTTCGTATGTATATGTCTGCCTTTGTAGAGCCTTCTTCTACTGATTCGTGCAGGACCAACCATGGTCTTCGCAGGAGGAACGACAAATTCGCGGACGAGCGTGGCGCCAACCACAGAAGAAGACGGTGACAGAAATCCACCTCTTCGCGGAAGACTCTGCCGATCTTGTCATGTACAACGTAGCTCGTGGCAAGAAGGATGCCTTTGACTCTTTTGTCAACAAGGAGACTGGAAATGGTATGTCGTTGTTCTTGTTATTTCTGCCCATTGCTTATACCATAGTCAGACTTGAACCAGATCTTGAATGCTTCGGCCGTCGACAACGGAGAAGACGACGAGGACAGTGAGAAGGCTCAAAAGGCTATCAAAGCGCGTGCAGCAGCCGACAAACATCCCACCGAGCTTCCTGAAGTTGAGGACGCTACTGGCAGCGACACGTCTATGTTTGCTACGGACTTGGATCCTATCAGCGATGCACCTTCGCGCTATTCCGAAAGTAAGAATTAGAATTCAATAAAGTGTGTACCGTACTGATATGTTTGACTAGTCGAGGACGACCCTATCACAGACGACAACGATACCAGAATCGAGGAGGATGGGAGAGTCACAGAAGGGGTTGACAGTGACAATGAGCAGTCGCGGGAACCCGTACCCCAAGCTCCCCGCCGAAAAGGTCTGTGTTCTGTTTTCTAAGACCGTCACGCATCACCGTCGGCTAACATATATGATGTTCAGGTCCTGTGGTTACGCCTCCTGGCTCGCCTGAACGCGGGAGTCACGTCGGCAACCCGCCCACGAAACGTGCAAGGCAGGGCACTATCGGAGACGAAGGTCGTGCCAAGATTCTTGCAGAGTCATCGCGCGTAATACCGACCCCTGGGTTGCCCCGTCAGTTCCTGTCACCACGCAAGGAAACAGGTGAATGAAATGACCTTGACACGTTGTTGACATCCTACTCAATTAACCTTTCTTACAGTCCTGGCGGCCCGCGCAGCTGGCACTATATCGGCGGAGGACGATGCTCGAATCCGTCGTGAGTTAGCCAACTCGTCGCTATCGTCTCGTCGTCGAGAATCCACGAGCGCTGGACCCAGCCGCCGCTTGGGCCGACTCGATGATGTCGCTGTTCCGCCTCGTGCGGCTCTGATGGGTGCCCCTGTCAAGGACAAGAAAGGCAAGGGGAAGTCGACTAAGCCGGTCTGATTTGTTGAGTCGGACTTTGACAATTGGACATAGTATTGGACTGCCGTTATAGAATTTTCTTGACTTTATACATACTCATGTCTACCATATGTTTCTTGAATGCTACTCACAGTGTTTTGATGTTCTCATTTCGCCCTCCAAATGACTCAAAGTTACGGTTTGCTCATTATGAACATGACGCGCGTGGTCAGCTAAGTCATACTTTCCACTACGCTCTCATCTCACCTTTACATATTTTGACATATCCTATTCTCCTCACCCTCATAAGTAACTCGGTCGCCGGACCATGTTCGAGCTACTGAAGATTACTTAGTTTGTCACTTGGACGCGTTTCGCGTCTGGTCACGTGAGTCACGTGATGTATCACCTGACAAATGGACACTTTCGTTTCGAAGTCCAGTCACTGGTGTATGTGACTCAGACCGTTACACTCCTTCCTCTTCTACCACTCGATAGTAGGACTACTTTCGAGACGCCTTGGAGCTTTGGTTACTCACGGCTGGGACCAGCCGTGAGCACACAAGTTCAACGTCGACTGCGACGTGCAACACGACGCGTGTGGTCACCTACGTCAGAATTTCCACTATGATCTCATCTCACCTTCATATATCTTGACATATTCTACTATGCTCACCCTCACAACTCGATCGTAGGACTATGTTCGAGCTACTACTACTTAGTTTGTCACTTGGACGCGTTCCGCGTCTGGTCACGTGAGTCACGTGATGTATCACTTGACCAATGGACACTTTCGTTTCTAAGTCCAGTCACTGGTGTATGTGACTCAGACCGTTACACTCCTTCCTCTTCTACCACTCGATAGTAGGACTACTTTCGAGACGCCTTGGAGCTTTGGTTACTCACGGCTGGGACCAGCCGTGAGCACACAAGTTCAACGTCGACTGTGACGTGCAACGCGTCTCGTCACAACCACGTGCCAAACACTTTCGTCTCTTAATTACCAACCTCCACCGACGCAACATCGTCTATTACACGCCTGAATCTCCCACCACTCGATCGTAGGACTACGTTCGAGGCACCTTGCGGGATTCCGGACCTCTGGTAAACTCAGGGCTGGGACCAGCCGTGAGCGCACAACGTCCATCTCAGGCTCCTTCTTTCCCAGGGATTCTCGACTCCACACCCTCGAGGCGGATCCGTTCTACTTGTAGGAATTATCTATGTATGAACTTCTGCCAAATTGAAACTATGTCAATCCTTACATGTTTGTAGCTGCAGTTTGCCTTTTGTAGAACCATTTCCCCGCAGAGTCAGTCTCTCCAAAATTCCTGTAAGTAAAGCACGCTTTCTATGTCATAACTATTAAACTGACAATCTCATTGCAGCCGATTGACATGGTCGACGAAGTGTTTGAAATCCAGCAGCAGGTTCCCGCCACCAACGACGAATGGCGCGTCAGAACCGCCCGCCAGGAGAGGCTCTTCTTCACGTGGGAGCCTGAGCATTACGGCTTATGGTCTTCGCCTAACGGTCGACAACTTCCTCTCCCCGTGCATAATCCAAACGACAAAAAGAACATAGACGTGGGATCTGTCTACGACTACAGCCGCCGCCCACACAAAACCCGCTGGCTTCAAAATGCATGGCCATTTCTCGGATTCTGGCCCATTCACGTCACTTGGACGGGCCCATTCGAATGTCTACGTCTCATCCCTGGCAAAATTCCAACCAGTATGGCTGCACGTGGGTTCGGTCATGCCTACCATCTGCGCGCGGATATGATCGAAGCCTGGGAGACGCTGGAAGCTAAGCTAGTGGCTCTCTCAACGGGTCTCCTGCGGAGAAACATAACGGCGACGTTTGAATGGTCTGAGATGCGAGTTCCCGTCCTTCCCTATGAATGTGGTTATCGCGGGCTTCACACAAGGTCGGATGATGCTGTCGGAGCTGCTTTTGCGTCTCGAAACGCTTTCGTCTCTCTCTTTGCGTTCCTATCCTTCACCATCGCACTCGACATGGTGACTCGTTCGCATGTAGAGGGTAGTCCCCCACCCTGGCTCGTTTATGCCGAACAAACACTGCGGTTGGATTCATCATGGCTTAACGAAATTCATCAGTCGTTTATATGTAATTTTACTCCTGGCACGCGCCCAGGACTGTACACGCATTATAATAACATAGCATATAAACAAGTTTTTCCCGCATTTATTCTGGCGAACGTACCTCTTTTTATTTGTTGGGGATTTCGACCGGGGCCAATGAAAGATGATGATCTCATGTGGCGATATCGCCCTTGTCAAGAGGAGGCTCGAAGAGCCATAGATGCGTATTGCAACCGCCTCCCGCCAGCCAACGACCCTCGCCAGAGTATCGCGTTCTGGTATAACATGCCTCTCTCTCATGATCCCCCCTCATCATCGTTCTCCACGGTCACTAACCCTCCCTCATCATCATCACAATCTGTAGAACCGGCCTCTCATTCTTCTTCGACGCAGGCCCCGCCAATAATGAGCATTGAAAACGACTGTAGAGATTCTCCTGCCCTTTCACCGCCAGGTTCACCGCAACCTGTCCGATCAGGTCCTGTGATCGAAACCGAGGTGGCTGATTGGTTAAAGCAGCATTATGATGATCACATAGAGGCAATAGTGAACGAAACGGAGGAGCAACGAAGACAGAGGTCTCAAGAGGACGAAATTGCCCAAACAGACAAGCTAGACAGTCAGTCAACTGCACCCCGCGTCGGTGATTGGATGTATGAGTGGATTAAGCTCTCTCCTGGACGGTACCAACAAGTTTGTATTCCTAAAGACGACTGGCAAAATGTCTGGGGGTCATACATGCCAGAACAGCGCTTCTACCTCTCCATGATGCGAGAGTGGCATCTCGTACAAGCCGCCCAATATCCTGACCCTCCTTCATCACACTTCACAGCGAACCTCCGCCGCCGCCGAGACATAACCATCATGAACAAACCGAAAACATTGCATCAGCTCGAGCCTCTCCCAACAGAGACGCCGGCTCCAGAACCTGACATGGACGTCGTGGCATACATCAAGAAATGCTATACGGCTACCGTTAACGACGACGGCAACGACTATAGTGACTATGGCGAGTCTAGTGACGAAAGCGATGATGAAAGAACGTCGAGGAAGAGAAAAAAGACCCAAAAACGCTCAACTGGCCCGCAGAAGCACCTCGGTCCCATTGATAATCGTGGCGCGGATCACCTTCAGACAAAAGTGGCAGTTTCAAAAACATTTTCAAGTCCTGCTGCTGCCTCACGCCATGCGTTTTCGTCTATCCGAACCCACTTGATGAATACTTACGCCCTCGACGTGCCCACGCCCTATAGCGGAGAGCTGCGACGCAAGAACACCACCGTCGAACTTGAAGACGGAGAGATCGATCCTACGACAACTAAAAAGCCTAGGAACGTCGCGACGGTATGCTGGAGGCTAGGAGTTGGGTCAGTGTCATTGGAAAACGACATCAAGCAATGTCTGGTGGATCTGTACGACTTCGTATTGGGGCACAAGTCTCTTCCACGGCTGTCAGCCCCGTTGTGGGATCTTGCCCCTACTTTACATTCGATGATTGTCAACCACACTTACTTCGTCTATCGTCGAATTGACCGCAACTTCCATGTCATTGGTGTCACGGATAAACCACTCACACAGCAATGGTTTCTTTTAGTCGTTTTCGATCCGCGTGCAGTTATTGAACTTTTTCGCGGGAGGATCGGCTCGGTGCTAGGCATGATTCGTTATCTGGTCGAACGTGGTGTAGCATTTTACACAGCTAAACCGACCAACCACCTTCGACCACCTAGAAGTGATCGGATTCCTCAGCTTGGTTACCGTCCACACGGCCACTCGTTTACATGGTCAGATTTCGCAGATTATGAAAAACAAAAGACCCGACTACTTAGTGGATCTAATGGTCGCGCTGCGATTTCATGTGGCGGTATTATTTGGCGGCTGGCATTGGATGTGGTCAATGTAAAGGGCGTACTCGCTGGGCCTTCTTCGAATGCGAAACAGGTTGGGGAACTCGATGGTCATGCTCTTATCGACGACGTGCTTTCGGACGAAGCAGAAGATGTCGTATGTGGTGTTTATAAGGTTTACACGGGTATGTAGCTTTAGATCGTGGCGTGGCATATTTTAAACTGACCATATACAGAATACAATGGACAAACGGAGGATGCGTCTTGGTTTCCAAAAGCGTCAGCGTGGCAGAAGTCGGGAAACAATCATGGCTACTGGACAGCAGACAATGAAGATTGGTACCATAAGCGACGTGTGGAGATTAAAAATGGTGGGAAACCGAGAAATGCGCGCGAGTGGAATCAAATTTTGGCTGCGCAACGAGCGAAACCAGTTCAAGACTTTCGTAACTTTTTCGCGCAAACGTGTGATGAGATACTTACGGGTAGTCAGTTGTATTGGAAGAAATAGTTCGACAACATATTGCTTCTTATATCTGTATTATATTCTAGTGTAACATACGATACTTTTTGAATTCAGCAGGCTTTCTTGTAATGGTTATTAGTCATATAATGGAAACAAACACCTTGGGTGAGGACAAAATAGCTGATACTGAGGCCAACATCTGTGAACTGGGGTGAATTCGATGCAAACTGGATGGTACCGGAGATGCGGGCCGAATTTTCCCACGATAGCGTTAAGTTCTTCCCTTGCACCTTTTGCCACCCCCACACCACCTGTTCTTCCAGGAAGAACAAGTGATTTGAGTCATTCGT